>CM057350.1:153009935-153272272 GCA_030015575.1 Agapanthus africanus
AGTAGTGCACGGATCATGATCGGACGGATCATACTAGTGGGCTTTGGTTTAAGCCGGATTCTAGTATTAGATTTGTTGGATTACTTTAGTCTCGTCGCATTCGCATTCAGTCGAAATGCGGATGCAGGTATGTATATACAGGTGAGGGTATCATTGTGATCCGTCACGAGTTTACTTTAGATGTTGCCGTATCTTTTTATTGTTGCAAACATTTGGATTAATGTTTGTTAATGGAAATTATGAGCACAAAATCATGATTAAGATCATTAATTGTGACACATGCGCAAGTGATGACTCGTGGTCTCTTTTCTTGTGCATGTGTCACATTATATGATGGATTTGTGAGTTGATTTGATGAGAGGAGAGAGGGGCAGCCAAGGGCAAGGTTGGCTCTTGTATTATTCTCTTCTTGCTCTCTTTTTATCATATGAAAACACAAAAGAAAGATAGCCACTTCTTCTTCTTCCTCTAGCTCATAATCTCCATTAATGGCAACACCTTCAACCTCCATCCGTACAATGGATGCAAGAGACAAAGTGATCATAAACATTCTCTACAACACCTTGGACACGTCGGCTAGCACACTTCATGCCCGAGTTGCTTCGGATGAAGCGGGAGCCCGTAAAAAGACTCGTAGATGCCGTGCCCTTTCCGACGAGGAGATCGAGACCGGAGTTGCCGCGAGGAGCTTGGGATGGTGGCCAAAGACCGAAGGACACGGATCGATCGATATAGCCTTTCTATCCCTTCTCTTGATTGCTAGTTGTAGGTTAATGGTTCGATCCGGGAAAAAGTATACGATAGCGCCAGTTTCAAGTTTTGAAAAAGTTTTTGTTTCCGCAGTTTGGCCTCGGACAGACGGCCGGGATGCTACCGTAGACTTACAAAAACGAATCTAAAGAACCTCTACAGAGACACGATTGTCCCATAACCTTCTAGCAGGGAGATAGCAGCAATGAAAATGCTGATACCAGTCCTTTGGCTGAAGAAGCACCAAGTCCCCTACCAATAGAGGAAGACCGGCATTTTCCCTTACACCCCTCACCTCAAAGAAATCCTATGGAAAATTTGGATTTCTTATTTAGAGTCTCTGAGAGGCATAATGAAATGCATGAAGTTCCCATGCAAACCATCTCCCAGTTGAACGATGGAGTCAGAGACTTGCGTGAGGACGTCCTCGAAGAGCGTCAACAGATGAGTGAATTCCAGTAGTAGCTCACCGATACATAAAATCAGATTGACGACATGCAAAACTAGATATCAGAACAACAATGCAGGCGAGAAAATACAGTCGCTTTACACGATCACCCAATAAGAATTCAAACGTCCAAAAATTCCGATGTTGGTCAAAGACACAAAACCATATTACACCAAGGGTTTCCTTACTCCCTTCCACTAAAAGGACAGAAAAATCAAGCTATAACCTTGATGGCTGGATGGGAGCTGCTACAAATTTGACATGCTATCAGAAGCATCGGTACGGAACACCCTGTTTCCACCATGTCTAGAGAAGAAGAGCTTGTAGACAACCCAAACTTCTGTGTGTTTCACCAAATTTATGGTCACACACAAAGACAATGCATCGTGTTCAGACAACGCATGCTGGGATTAGCCGAAAACCGACCTTCGATGTCTCCTTATCTTACCCTGCAACGGCGAGGGAGAGCATGCCAGTCGTCAAAACCTTCACATACATGTAGAATAATAAATGTTGAGAACGAATCTAAAGATGACATGATTTACTTTCCTAACAGCGAGGACGAGGATGGAGTTAGATTTGTAAATGGCATCATCACTCGCCGAGAAACCATAGTTTTCTCACTAAAGGCCGGCGATTCAAAGCGAAAAGCCAAAGAGGCGAAGAAAACGCAGGCCGCTGAAGCAGAAAAAATGATTCTCCCATGTCAATGGACTACCGTTTCTGACCCAAAGCAAAATAATCCAAAACGGAGAGTGTCACGACCCAAAGTTCGACCCGTAACCGGCACTTAACCACGTAACGTCTACAGGCGTAACGCGACTAAGTAAGCCGAAACCCAGAAATCAAAACCATTAAAAGTATTGAGTGTTAAAACATTTAATAGAAACATTTGTTAAAATGTTTAGAAAACCTTAAGTAATTTAGTAAAATTCTTTAAAGTTCAAGTGATTATCTTAAAAATTTTGGCAGCAATTCCTTTTGTAAAAACTAGCCCCGAAATCGGGTACAAGGCAATATATGAGTAAACTGATATACAATAAGAAATAAGCATCCCAAACGGGAGCAATCACGCCCAACGGCGGAAACAATCACCACAATGATCATACACAACGCCGTAGCGAAGAAATGAGCAGTATAAGTGAAAACAATTATCATGAAAGATAAATCTGCATAAATAAAGTAGCTCACAACGAGCTCGACACCAGAGTACAAAATAATATGCATCGTCCTCACAACTGGTCTCTAAGTCAATACATAAGTAGTAGATGGAGAATACTAGATACAATGATGTATACAGCTGGAAAATAAACAGATACAACACAAAAACCCACCTATCAGTAAGGGCTCGCACGCCAACTGCAATGGTATCTGTATCAAAAGATGCAAGAAAACAACCTACCGCGACTACTCCGAGGGGCAACCTGCAAAGTTTCAACAAGTTCCAACAAAATCGGGCCGGCCACACTAGGGTTCATATCGGGCAAAGTTAGGTGAAACTGGTCCAGGTTTTTACACTATAATTCTAGCACAATTCATAGCCTAGTGTATATGTTTGCTCAACAAAAAGATAACCACAGATAAAGCAGATTCTACGTATCCTATAACTTGGTTTAAAAACGTTTTAAAACACTAATTGGTAAAAAGGGTATTTTAGTGCAAACTGAAACAAAAGACTTGGTTTAATAGTACTAATAGCACTTAATCAAGTTAATCAAACCCTAAAAACCCTAATCTTCACTTCAACCACAAGCTTAGCAATAAGACTCACGAAACACTAAACTTAGCCAAGCAAACCCAGATTTTGCCCATTGCCATTACTACAAAATATAACAGTACAAAAAACCCCTAAACCATATAAGATAGCTACCCTAAAAAGGTTCAAGTCCCCAGCCCCTCCCCAGGCCGAGGTCGCCGGATCTCTCCCCAAAGCCGCCGACCAAAACCGTCCAGGTAGGTCCGAAACTCTAGGTGCACACTCAGGGTAGCTAGATCTACACTTCTACATTGTTTGGATTAAGCAAAAAGTCTCGGGATCACAGCAGACTACAAGTATCCAAAACACGACACAAAAATACGATATTAGAGAAAAACTGAAACTTTAAGGCTCTAACTGGAATTATAAGGCACTACAACACGCTAACTAACAAAATAACAGTAAGAAGAAGACTACCCTCCCAAACCTGCTCAAAACACCCACTTAAACCACAACTAGTACCAAAAATCACACTAAACACTAACTTAGGCTAACTAACTACAAGCAAGCAAAGAAAGGAGTTAAGTTTAAGAAATTATACCCTCACTTGATCCCATGATGCCAAGAAGGAGGAGAAGATGAAGGAGGAGGTCCTGCTGCAGCTACTGCTTGCTGTTGCTGTTGCTGCTTGCTATTGGTGTTGCTGATGTTGCTGTTGTTGATGTTGTTGTTGTTGATGTTGCTGATGTTGCAAGTGTTGCTGCTGCATGGTGCTGCTTGGTGCTGCTGCTGCTGCTTGGTGCTGCTGCTGCTGATGCTTGTTGTTGTTGCTGGCTGCTGCTGCTGCTACTTATTGTTGTTGTTGTTGCTAGCTGCTGCTGATGATGCTGAAGATACTGTTGCTGCTGCTTCAGCTACTGCTGGAGCTGATGTGTGTGTGTGTGAGTGAGAGAGACAAGTGAGAAAAATGAGTGTTGCAAACAAAAGAGAATGAGAGCACAAGAGAGTCAAACCCCCCTCTCTCTCACCTCATTAAATGCAAGCATGGGCTCAAGCCATCTTGCACACTCTCTCTCTCTTTCTCTCTAAGTCAACCCAAAACAATAATTCATTTTCCTTTTAAAAAAATACCCTTAATTAGAATCAAATTAGCTTAACAAAATGGTTAGTCCACCATGGTCGCTAATCATGGTCTAACCCTAGCTTAACCCTACTTTACATGCACATGTGTGTGCAAGCCTAATAAAATTCTAAAAAAATATTCATTAAATCTGATAAAATATTTGAAAATCGTTTTGGTAAACTTTTAACTAAAAACCATAAACTGAAGTATAATTAGCCACTAATCACATTCTAAGGTGTTACAATCTTCCCCCCTTAAAGAAATTCGTCCCCGAATTTAAAAATATAAAGCTACGCATACCTCCAAAGAGATGAGGGAACTTCTTCCGCATCTCGCCCTCGGCCTCCCAAGTGATCTCTTCACCATTTGGACTGCGCCAAAGCACTTTCACAGATGGCAAGACCTTCGATCGAAGTTTCTTCACCTGCCGGTCCAATATCATGACTGGCTTCTCGGTGATGAAAGATCACGCTCGAACTGAACGGTCTGATGTTGAATCATGTGAGAAGGGTCGTGTAGGTATCTGTGAAGCATCGACACATAGAATACGAGGTGAACATCTGGGAAGTCGGGTGGAAGAGCCAAACGATATGCTACCGCGCCCACACGCTCGAGGATCTTGAAGGGACCTATGAATCTGGGGCTAAGCTTCCCCTTCCGTCCAAACCTCATCACTCCCTTCATCGGAGAGACCCTCAGAAAAACGTGATCGCCAACTGCAAACTCTAATCTGCGGCGGCACCTGTCAGCATACAATTTCTGCCTGCTCTAAGCTGTCCTCATCCTATCTCGAATCAGCTGTATCTTCTCGGTCGTCTCCTGTACGATCTGCGGCCCCAAAATACTGCTCTCACTAAGCTCTGTCCAACAGACGGGAGATCTACATCTCCTCCCATACAAGGCCTCAAAAGGTGCCATCTGAATAGTATCCTGGAAACTATTGTTGTAGGAGAACTCCACCAAGGGTAAATGATGATCCCAGCTACCACCAAAGTCTAAAACGCACGCTCGGAGCATATCCTAGAGAGTCTGAATAGTCTACTCTGACTGGCCGTCGGTCTGCGGATGAAAAGCTGTGCTGAAACTTAAGCGGGTGCCCAAGGCCTCCTGAAGCCTCTGACATAGTCGGCTGGTAAACTGGGTGCCTCGGTCGGACACGATACATGTCGGGACTCCATGCAGTCATTCTATCTCGTCGATGTATATCTGGGCATACTGAACAAATCCGAAAGTCGTCTTCACCGGCAGGAAGTGAGTCGCTTTCGTCAATCGATCCACGATCACCCAAATGGAGTCATACCCTCGCCTAGTCCTGGGTAGACCCACATGAAATCCATCGAAATCTGTTCCCATTTCCACTCCGGAATGGGTAACGGCTGTAGCTCTCCCGCTGGCCTCTAGTGCTCGGCCTTGACTTGCTGACAAGTCAGGCATCTCGACACGAAATCTGTGATGTCCCTCTTCATTCCATCCCACCAGTAAACATCTCACATATCATGGTACATCTTGGTGGAACCCGGATGAACACTATACACCGATCGATGTGCCTTCTCAAGAATCTCACACCGCAATCCCTCAGCATCTGGTACGCACAGTCTAGTCCCAAATCGTAGTATCCCCTGATCATCGATCACGAACTTAGAAAATCTGTCCTGTCCAATCTGGGCCATAATCTCTGAACAACGGTGATCACTGTACTGTGCCTCATATACACGGTCAAGCAACAGTGGGCGTGCACGAACATGCGCAAGCTGTCCCCTGATCGGCGTGAACTCGAACTGCACTCGGCTGTCACATAAAATCTGCCAATCTGCCGACGACTGTCTCTGTACTGCGCTCAAACACGAAAGACTACCCCCGGGTCTCCTTCTCAAAGCATCCGCCACTACATTAGTCTTGCCCGGGTGATACAAGATCTCGCAATCGTAGTCCTTTACTAGTTCCATCCAACGGCGCTGTCTAAGATTCAGGTCTCGCTGCTGAGATATATATTTTAAGCTCTTGTGATAAGTGAATATCTGGAACGACTCGCCGTATAGGTAATGTCGCTAGATCTTAAGTGCAAAGACCACTGCAACCATCTCCAAATCATAAGTAGGGTAGTTCTATTTGTGTTTCTCCAGCTGCCGTGAAGCATACACGATCACCCTGTCGTGCTGCATCAATACGCATCCTAGCCCCACTCGAGAAGCGTCACAATAGACCACAAATCCGCCCGATCCTGAAGGCAATGATAACACCGGTGCCGTAGTCAAACAAGTCCGTAGCTACTAAAAGCTATGCTCTCACTCCTCCGTCTAATAGAAAGGAACTCCATTCCAGGTCAACCCGGTCAAAGGTGCAGCAATGCGGGAGAAGTCCTGTACAAATTGCCTGTAATACCCGGCCAATCCTAGAAAGCTGCGGATCTCCGTAACTGATGCGGGTCTGGGTCATCTCTGAACGGCCTCAATCTTCCTCGGGTCCACACATATACCGTCTCGTGTAATCACGTGACCCAAGAAGTCTACGCTGTCAAGCCAAAATGCGCACTTGGAGAATTTTGCGAAAAGCTGGTGCTCCCTCAAAGTCTGCAGTGTGATCCACAGGCACTGCTCGTGCTCCTCTCTGCTACGGGAATACACTAAAATATCGTCAATGAATACGATGATGAACAAGTCCAAATACGGCCTGAATATCCGGTTCATCAAGTCCATAAATGCTGCTGGGGCATTGGTGAGTCCGAACGACATCACCAAAAACTCATAATAGCAGTAGCGCGTGCGGAAAGCTGTCCTCGGTACATCCTCCTGTCGAACCCGCAACTGATGGTATCCTGATCGCAAGTCGATCCTCGAAAAATACCCTGCGCCCTGAAGCTGGTCGAACAAGTCGTCAATGCGTGGCAACGGATATCTGTTCCGCACGGTAACCCGGTTCAGCTGGCGGTAGTCGATACACAGACGTAAACTGCTGTCCTTCTTCTTGACAAACAGGACCGGAGCACCCAAGGAGAAACACTGGGTCGAATAAGTCCTTTATCCAGCAAATCTTGCAACTGACCCTTCAACTCTCTAAGCTCCGCCGGGGCCATCCGATAAGGTGGTATAGAAATAGGCCTCGTGCCGGGAATCAAATCAATACAGAAAACAACATCGCGCTCAGGCGGTAGCCCAGGAAGCTCGTCAGGGAAAACATCAGGGAACTCACGAACAATCGGAACCTGGTCCAACGGGACATCGGTAGCTCTAGTATCGCAAACATAGGCTAGAAATCCCTGACATCCCCTCCTCAACAGCTGTCTAGCGCGAAGAGAAGAAATCAAACTGTGAGGGGCGGCACAACAGTCCCCCTGCACAACAAAAGCCGACTCGCCGGGAAAACCAAATCTAACTGTCTTCTCGCGACAGTCCACAGATGCATAACACGTGGCTAATGTTGGAGATAGTGCCCTCAGAGTCAATTATTAGGTCACAGGTACGTGATTGTAATGATTGAGGGAGGACCTATCCCGGTAGGACAGTCTTACTCGAGATGATAGTATGCTATCTGGTTTACCTTTATCATCGTGTACTGTTTTAAGTGACCTGACACGTCGCTATTACACGTTGATAGAGCCCCTAGGATTCTTGCTTGACCACCAGCAGTATGAGGGCGATCATATAAGTGGGAGCTGGGGGTCTATAAGCATATCCTTAAAAGGTCCCTAGTCGTGAGAGTTTCGAGACAGGGCATCGATTCTCCTTAGTAGACTAGTGTATACAGTCGAGACCCCGACGAGGGGCGGTGGCCGGTCTCACAAGCCACTGGTGTCAGTTGGATCACCTAAGATGTATACAGGTGCTCATTGGGTTATGAGTACACCGGACAGGACTCGCCGGGAACCTGCTAGTTGGTCATATACCAGACGTCAGATGGCAGTTCCCTGGTGACATGTGTGCAGGTTAGTTCATCGACCTGGGGATCGTCATTTGTCTCGTGTGAGTTCCCACTGTACTTTGATTACTACCCTACCACGGCTCAAAGGAGTCGTGCAAACAGGTTTTAGTTGGGTACAGTCCCGAGCCACATGGAGGCAGTGAGCGTATCCTCAGGGGTTCGTCTCTCCCGGTATTGGGGGTGAGGTCGTGCTGTGTCTAGGAGAGCCATTACACAAAGTCCTTGGCCAAGGCAAGGAGATTTACTGGTAGGTATTCCAGTAGTATCTCAGGGTGTTCTGGGCTACACTCCGACACGACTTGTACCGCTTTTGGGGGTCTGACTTTTACCAACCCCCTAGGCCCGCCATGCGATACTCATAGACGAACGGACCGGACTGCACGGATATTGTCACTGACAGGCTCAGTAGGGTTGTCAGGCTGAGTTCGCTCACAGACATCCCTTTTAGTCAGTACCTGGTAGCCCGTTACGTATTGGCTTATACCTCTGACGTGCTAGTGGTTAAATCCACAACCAAGGTGTTGATGAGTCTTTAGAGTCCCCCACATTCAGTTACTCAGCTTTCGGGCAAAAGGTTGTAGAGGCCGTATAGAGATATGGCAAGGTCCGACCAGATACGTGCGGTATTGCACGGATCGGGATCGGACAGTTTGTACTATAGGCCGTATGGATATATGGCAGGGTTCGATCAGATACGTGCGGTATTGCACGGATCAGGATCGAACAGATATTACTAGCCGGTTTTGGTATAAGCCGGATCCCAGTATAGTACAGTGTAGATTTTGTCTCATTGCATTTGTATTTCGGTCGAAATACAGATGCGGGTGTGTATGCACAGTATCGGGGTTTTCCTGTAATTTATTACGGGACCAGTTTTCTGGAGTTGCCAGTTTGCTTTCCGTTTCGGCCAATTTCCATTGTTCCGTTCATTGGCCGAAGATTGGTGGAGGAGGGTTTATTTGCATTGTTGCAAATAGGCATTTGTGGAGGGGGTCTTTGCTTTTTGTAGCATCATGATAGTCTTCATGATGGTGCACCATCCATTGACTTGCTTGACTTCATACTTCATGATGGCTTGACTTTGTTAGCATCATGGTTGTTGATGATGGTTGTGTGGAGTGT
The DNA here is from genome assembly GCA_030015575.1 of Agapanthus africanus. NCBI lineage: Eukaryota > Viridiplantae > Streptophyta > Magnoliopsida > Asparagales > Amaryllidaceae > Agapanthus > Agapanthus africanus. Next base: position 153,018,993 of record CM057350.1, read on the forward strand.
TGGCATTGCTTTGTGATCATGGTTGATTATGTTAACCATTCCTCTCTCTTTTTCTTGCATGATTGATATGGTCACCCCCCCTTGACTTTTTCCTCTCTCCTTTTTCCTACATGGGCCGGCCACTTTAGGGTGGGGTTGATTGATTCATTTTGTGTGGCATTTTTGGTTCATATTGTGCTAAGAAAAGAGCTCTCTAGTTGATCTCCAAAATCCTTTCTTTCCTCCACCAAAAATGGCACCTCCACTACCCCAAAATAGAGACACAAGTTCTACTACATATTCTACAGCGAACCTTGGGCACGTCGAGTAGCCGGCTTCGTGCCCGAGTTGCCTCGGCATTGAGGTGGGAGCCCGTAAACAAAGTAGGCGATGTGGTGCACTTCCGGTGACGAGGAGGAGACGGGACTTTTCCGCAGGAGATCGGGACCATGACGAGAAGACCGGAGGACTTGGATCGTCGGTATATCTCTATTCCCTTTCTTGTAGATAGCTAGGACTAGTTAGTGGTTCGATCCGGATGTTTAGTGCGCGGTGGTGCCGGTTTGCTAAGTCCGCAAAATTAAATTTTTTCACCGTTTCCGCATTCCGGCGTCGGATCGACGGCCGGGGCGCCGCCGTGCACTTACAGTGGTATCAGAGCCTCGCCATTAACTTCGTCTAGCTTCATTTGATGTGTTTTTCAGTTCCGATCGACCAAAATTCCGAAAACCCAATTTGTGTTCACATCAGTTTTCTGTTAAGATTTTTTGGTGTCCAAAAATTTTTCAGGTGACAGAAAAGTGATCTACCAAAAGATATAAGAATTCTGCAAAAATACGATATAGTGATTCATCTACAGGAGCGCGGAAGCGCCGCGAAAACCCACTTCCCGCCGCCCTTCCGCCGCACTGTAGCTTCATCATGGTATCATATTTTTCCAGTTTCTTTCTGGGTTAATTTCTGGGGTTTTGGAATATTAAAATTGGGCCAATTATTTCTGTGAGTGCTGCAGTATTGGTTTGGGGCCCACTTGTTAATATTCGATCGGTCGGATATTTTAAACACATTTTTCACAGTATTTACATTATATCTGCGACCGTGAATGTCACTCGATCGGTAAATCCGGTCTAACTGTTATAGCCCGGTTAGACGGATTTGCGAACGTGACTTTCACGTTGATGTTTTGTTTTTGCTGTGATGTTGCGGATCGGTCGTGGGGGATAGCCTGGATGCAATGCTAGTACAGTTTTGTTGTATTATGTACATTTGATATTGCGGGGCGAGCGTCTGACATGTGGACTGCCATCACTGCCTGTTTGTATTATTATTTTGGGGCACGACCTGGTTGCGGTCGATGTACCCGTTGTATGTATATTTTATTTTCTGTACTAGGATTGCCCCGCGGAGGGGTGCACGGATAGCCGGGTTCTGGAGGGCAACAAGCCCGCATCTCATGGCATTGGGATGGAGGGGGCTTCACTCTAGGATTGGCGGGCTATTCGCCGCACTCGTAGGGGGTACAGGTTGACCCAGGAGGGGTGCCCAAGTTACAGGATTCCGTGAAGTGCTGGGTGGTCCATTCACGTTGCTGAAGGGGGCTGCCTCGCTTCAGGTTTTGGCGGGTAACTTGCCGCGCCCGTAGGGGTCTAGGTTTTCATTGCACAGGCTATCCACAAGACCAGGGGAACGTCGGGTTTCAGCGGCTCTGTGAAACCCGGGGATCCCAGATATCTGTATTGTTTCTGTGATGCTGTACATTTCTGTGATGTTGCATTTTATTCACGCCTTGAGCGAAATACTATATATTGGTATATATATTAGTAGATGTTGTATATGTTTTACATCCGCGCTAGTCCAGTCCCCGCTCTGTCGTTAGTTAGCTAACCTAACGGGTAATGACGGGACCCAGTGGCGAATGCGGATGGCATATACGTACATCAGTATATTTTCGTTCTTTTTGGTGTGATCAATTGATGGGACTGCATTGATTCGGATCAATGCAAGTTAAAACAAACCTAATCTGATGTTGTTGGAACACTTTTCAAAAAGCTGTTATTGCAAGGACGTTTACTTTTGTTTTGCATTGTGGTATTCATTGGAATATCCTGCTCCTCAGTCGACGAGGCAAGGGCCGAGATCCCTTCACCGGGAGTGACCCCTTGGACAGAAGTTTGCGTCAGGGCATTAACTTCACTATAGCCGATTACTTTTGCTTTGCATCGTGGTATTCATTTGGAATATCCTGCACCCCATTCTATGGGGAAAGAGCCGAGATCCCTTCACAGGGAGTGACCTCTTTAGCAACGGTTTTCGTCACTATATTTTTAAAAGCTATCCGTTCCTTCGACGATATCAAGTTCATTACGTTAAAGGTTTTCGCCAGAAACCATTCGTAGCCCTCCGTCATTTCAGTTAAATATTCGGTAGTATTCAAGCTATGTATTTTGACCTCACGCCAAGGCATAGTGTTTGGTAGCTGCCGGTTATTTATCTGTTGCATAGATAGATGCGTTGGTTTGGGACAGTCGTACTACTATTTTGGCCTACGTCAAGGGTATGTACGGGTGGGTTCAAATTAACCTGGATAATGAAGGGCAGAACTTGACATGTGACTTATGATATTTTGACCTCACGCCAAGGTCATAAGAGCATGGGGCAGAAATCACATCGGGAGTTTCAAAAGAACTGAAACTTGCCAGATATGCGCATACCTTCTGGAGTGTGATACCGTGAGCGGATTCCGTCACGTTATCATGCGATGATAGTTGGATCCCGATTCCCACTGATGAGTTAGTTTACTCCTCGGGTGACCCCGACTAATTCTTCTTTCAGGTTTGGAGGAGAATTTGAGGTACAGTGGGAGGATTCCAGATTAGATAAATTGGTAACCATTCTGATCTAGGTTAGAGTGCACGCTGAGTGTTTCTTTTCTCTCTCTCTCTGGCAGCGACCATTTGACCCGACCCTAAGACTTTGACTCAGTGACCAAGTTGACCGAACCTTCTTTAACACCGGCTTTTGGATTGTCAGAGTTGCAAACCTCATTGCCACTCCTACTTTTACCCTTTTCTCCAGGACACCCCGTATTACTACGAACGTCCACTTCCATTGGACAAAACCATCGTATGGTTAGATACGAACTCGAAAGAATTTATTCGAGGATGGTTTCCGGTTCTGGAGAAAACGGATAGGATTATTCAGTTGTCTTTTCCTTTTACCCTCTCTCAGGTTACGAGTACTCCTTGGTTTAGGGGTAGTACACCTATTACGCAAATTGGATTGTCTTCTTCCAAACCTTAGGCTGGTGCCGACCGGTGGGGAATGAAGAAAACCAATTAGCATAACGATGGTGTGCAGAAGGTATTAAGTTAAGACAAAGCAAGGGATTAGTAAGAGGGCAAAGTAAATTGCAACAGATATTCACGACCAAACCAGATATTTCGTTACCACTCCCACATCACCTTTGTATTTCTCCAGGACACTCCGTATCACTACGAAGATCCACAGTTTATTTGGATACTCCATCGTATGGTTATATACGAACTCGAAAGGAACTTGTTCCAGTTCGGGGATGGATTCTGGTTCAGGAGAAATAGGAATAAGATTTATTCAGGTGTCTTTTATCTTCACCTTCTCTCGCATTGCGAGTGTTCCTAGGATTGGGACATTACACCCATTATGCTTATTGGATAGTCTTCTTCCAAACCATAGGCTGGTGCCGAACGGTAGGGAATGAAGAAAACCATTTGGCCTAAAGGGGTGTACAGAAGGTAAAGACTAAAGACATATGAAGGGATTTGGAGAGGTGGCAAAGAATTATACGGTTACAATCGTGAATCTGGAAGAGACATTACTAGGAATACCAGGATACCCCATCGAAACATTTCAATGTTTCAGTTTCACTGTGTACTGTTAATAGAAAACTGATTTCCCGATTAGATACTTACTCCAGGGTATGTATTTACCAGATACGATTCTCACATCTGTATGGTTTTACAGATGATGAGTGGGAGTAAGTTATTGGGAATTGGGTGATTATCCTCATTATATCGGGATTCGTTGTAATCGGTGATATTTGAGGAAATCACCTGGGCTGTTTGCCGGTTGGCAAATATTTGGTTTTGAATATCCGCAGTTATGCACCAATTTCAAATTGATATATCTGTACGTCTATTTTCACAGAGTGAGATGTACCTTTTTGAAATTATGTCTACGACATTTACCTATATCAGTGGATGATTAGGTAAGGAGCATTAAACAGCGGTGTAATTCTTCTTAACCATAAGTACAGTTTTCAACCTACGACACACAGTGAATGAGTTATCAGACTCAAGGGACTTATACAAAGGATTGTATGTTGTCCAGGGTCCATCAGGACAGAGGGGTTGGTCCTCGTACTATATTCGGTTTACTTATGACTTCTCTAGTTTTTAGACAGGTGTTTCGCGGAAACACAGGGTCCAATTTTGAGAAGTTATAGGTATTTGAATAGAGTAGAGAACCAGGTATAGCAAGTATCGGGATTCTTCAAAGAGATCGAAGATGTAGATACTTGTGTATGGTATTCAGATGATAGTAATGATAAAGAGATCTTGCTTCTCTTTCAGGTTACTCATAATTGGAAGTATTCCTAAGTTGAGTAACGCTGATCGGCCTCCTTCCATTTAGTTGACATGCGCTGGGGACAGCTGCATGATTTGAATCTGGTTCAATTAAATCAGTGCCTCTGTTTCTATATTGGATATAGAACAGTTCATATCTTAACGATGTTAAGGTACGGGGAGTTGTCCGGTTTATGATTAAAACCAGACACTGGACAACTCAAGGCACGTTTCTGTAATGGCTGTTTGTGGGTTGACCCAGGCTATGACGAGGGTTGATTTTCTACCATCTGGATGAACAATAGCGATATTGTTCTAGACTCGCCATAGTTTTATTAAAAATGGATTTTTTCAGAAAACAGTAGTGGGAGTATGGTAGAACTGGAAGTGATTCCAGAACCACAAACGATTACTGAAGATTTGATAAGGAACCTAAATATTCAATGTGGATTGACATTCCATTGGCCACTCCGCAGATAAGGTGGGTAACTTCAGGCACCCGAGAGGCACTACGGTAGCCTCAAGGACGGTGACAGGGAAGTTCTTGTTTACCCACAATTGCCATTGCTGTTGTTCCAGGTTACGAGACCCGGCGGGAGGATGAGTATAGCGTCGTTCTAAACCAGTTTTAGAAGTGTACGTCTATATGACTCTGCCAGAGGGTTGTCGTAGTCAGTGGGAGCAGCGGAAGCATTGGTGGACAGGTTGCTTATGTCTATTTATATACTAGAGCAGATGTAGCGGAGATAGATCATCTGTTTCTGACGTGACAGTCATGGGTTTGACTTCATCAGAATAGGGGATGGATCTGTTGAGAAGGTAGTAGGGTGTGATATCCTGGTATTTGGATGATATACACAGAGTAGGAAAAGAAACTCCTACACTACGATCGGTTATACTTTGGTCGTCACACAGTTGTTTCTCCACAAAGGAAATGGATTTTATATCAGACATACTGGTTACTAGATCTATGGTTTTAGATCTAGATTTGGGTGGTTTCCCAATCAGGGTACTTTGACAACATTCTAAGAGTATTTAGAATGGACGACTCCTGGCACGGTAGTGTACCTGCAGGTGATGGAGTCACCCTCTCTAAAGGTGTCTTATAAACTAAAGTAGAGAGGGATGTGCATGATTGGCAGATCACTTGCTTAGGCAATTGAGTCAATCGTGAGATGTCAAGTACCACACCAGATGTTGTTCTTGCACTAGATGCAATAAGTTGACATTAATCCAATCCTGGAGAAACAGTCGGAAGCAGTTTTAGAACATAAGTGGATGTTCTAGGAAGATGATAATGACAGCCTCATTCAGGAGACAGTTATCATTCCAGGCTTCCAAGGTGACATGGACGACAAGGAGGTTGTCAGAGTTATAGTTTTCCTTCTGATGAGGGGCAGTATTTTGGACAGGTGGTCCAAGGCAATACTGAGGGAGGCATGGCGCACAGGATACTGATTAAGTTCAGTTGACGATACAGTCTAAGAAGTTTGGATTTGAAGTTCATTTATGAGCTAGGTCCCATCAGACATCCAGACATATTCTGAGACAGGTATTGCTCATTTCGGGAGATGGCTTTCTCCGCGAACTTGAGATATAGAGAGACATAGAAAGAAACAACTAAGCGGATCCACTCACTGAGGCTATTCCTCGAACGCAATAGTTCCGCAAAAGAGCTTTGTGAGACTGACTAGTAGAGGAGTTGGATGTTCGGTATCACACGGGCTGTGAGTATGCGACATCGCAATAATTAGCCTTGAGTGCAAATGGGAGATTGTTGAAGATAGTGCCCTCAGAGTCAATTATTAGGTCACAGGTACGTGATTGTAATGATTGAGGGAGGACCTATCCCGGTAGGACAGTCTTACTCGAGATGACAGTATGCTATCTGGTTTACCTTTATCATCGTGTACTGTTTTAAGTGACCTGACACGTCGCTATTACACGTTGATAGAGCCCCTAGGATTCTTGCTTGACCACCAGCAGTATGAGGGCGATCATATAAGTGGGAGCTGGGGGTCTATAAGCATATCCTTAAAAGGTCCCTAGTCGTGAGAGTTTCGAGACAGGGCATCGATTCTCCTTAGTAGACTAGTGTATACAGTCGAGACCCCGACGAGGGGCGGTGGCCGGTCTCACAAGCCACTAGTGTCAGTTGGATCACCTAAGATGTATACAGGTGCTCATTGGGTTATGAGTACACCGGACAGGACTCGCCGGGAACCTGCTAGTTGGTCATATACCAGACGTCAGATGGCAGTTCCCTGGTGACATGTGTGCAGGTTAGTTCATCGACCTGGGGATCGTCATTTGTCTCGTGTGAGTTCCCACTGTACTTTGATTACTACCCTACCACGGCTCAAAGGAGTCGTGCAAACAGGTTTTAGTTGGGTACAGTCCCGAGCCACATGGAGGCAGTGAGCGTATCCTCAGGGGTTCGTCTCTCCCGGTATTGGGGGTGAGGTCGTGCTGTGTCTAGGAGAGCCATTACACAAAGTCCTTGGCCAAGGCAAGGAGATTTACTGGTAGGTATTCCAGTAGTATCTCAGGGTGTTCTGGGCTACACTCCGACACGACTTGTACCGCTTTTGGGGGTCTGACTTTTACCAACCCCCTAGGCCCGCCATGCGATACTCATAGACGAACGGACCGGACTGCACGGATATTGTCACTGACAGGCTCAGTAGGGTTGTCAGGCTGAGTTCGCTCACAGACATCCCTTTTAGTCAGTACCTGGTAGCCCGTTACGTATTGGCTTATACCTCTGACGTGCTAGTGGTTAAATCCACAACCAAGGTGTTGATGAGTCTTTAGAGTCCCCCACATTCAGTTACTCAGCTTTCGGGCGAAAGGTTGTAGAGGCCGTATGGAGATATGGCAAGGTCCGACCAGATACGTGCGGTATTGCACGGATCGGGATCGGACAGTTTGTACTATAGGCCGTATGGATATATGGCAGGGTTCGATCAGATACGTGCGGTATTGCACGGATCAGGATCGAACAGATATTACTAGCCGGTTTTGGTATAAGCCGGATCCTAGTATAGTACAGTGTAGATTTTGTCTCATTGCATTTGTATTTCGGTCGAAATACAGATGCGGGTGTGTATGCACAGTATCGGGGTTTTCCTGTAATTTATTACGGGACCAGTTTTCTGGAGTTGCCAGTTTGCTTTCCGTTTCGGCCAATTTCCATTATTCCGTTCATTGGCCGAAGATTGGTGGAGGAGGGTTTATTTGCATTGTTGCAAATAGGCATTTGTGGAGGGGGTCTTTGCTTTTTGTAGCATCATGATAGTCTTCATGATGGTGCACCATCCATTGACTTGCTTGACTTCATACTTCATGATGGCTTGACTTTGTTAGCATCATGGTTGTTGATGATGGTTGTGTGGAGTGTTGGCATTGCTTTGTGATCATGGTTGATTATGTTAACCATTCCTCTCTCTTTTTCTTGCATGATTGATATGGTCACCCCCCCCTTGACTTTTTCCTCTCTCCTTTTTCCTACATGGGCCGGCCACTTTAGGGTGGGGTTGATTGATTCATTTTGTGTGGCATTTTTGGTTCATATTGTGCTAAGAAAAGAGCTCTCTAGTTGATCTCCAAAATCCTTTCTTTCCTCCACCAAAAATGGCACCTCCACTACCCCAAAATAGAGACACAAGTTCTACTACATATTCTACAGCGAACCTTGGGCACGTCGAGTAGCCGGCTTCGTGCCCGAGTTGCCTCGGCATTGAGGTGGGAGCCCGTAAACAAAGTAGGCGATGTGGTGCACTTCCGGCGACGAGGAGGAGACGGGACTTTTCCGCAGGAGATCGGGACCATGACGAGAAGACCGGAGGACTTGGATCGTCGGTATATCTCTATTCCCTTTCTTGTAGATAGCTAGGACTAGTTAGTGGTTCGATCCGGATGTTTAGTGCGCGGTGGTGCCGGTTTGCTAAGTCCGCAAAATTAAAGTTTTTCACCGTTTCCGCATTCCGGCATCGGATCGACGGCCGAGGCGCCGCCGTGCACTTACAGCTAACCAATCCATGCCCAAAAGAACGTCGAAATCCAACATCTTAAGAAGGATCAAGTCGACTGGCAACTCTCTCTCTCGCCAATACGGACAACACAGGATCGGAACACGTGTCTAGCAACAAACAACTCTCCCACAGGAGTGGTCACGACCAGCGGCTGATCAAGCAACCCAAACTCTCTACCCAAACTCGGTACAAAGTGTGTGGAAACGTATGAGTGTGTGGATCCGGGATCGAACAACACGTGTGCGTCAATAGAACATACTGATAGGGTACCTGAGACCACTGCATTGGACGCCTGCGCGTCCTGATGCGTCAACGCGAAAACCCGCGCTTGTCCTCCACCTGTAACTGGCGGCCCCCTACGAGCAATTGGCTGTACTCTGCCGGCAGCTGGCTGTCCTCTGCCTCGGCCACCACGTCCTCTAGGAGCAAACCCTCCGCGACCACGGCCTCTCTGTTCATGAGCCTGACGCAGAGCAACAGTAGGTACAATAGGCAATGGCCTCTAGGGTGGAGAAGGTGGAAGTGTGACGTATGGCACAGCAGTCTCGCCCTCACGTGGCTCCGGGCAATCTCGAACATGATGATAAGTACTCCCGCATCGGAAACATCTAGATGGTGCTGGCTGACCCTCCTGGGGATAAGAGCTGAAAAGCTGACCTCGTCCCGATCCTCCGCTAACCCCCATACCTGAACAGAACCTATCGCGGCGCCTAAACGGCTGTCACTGTGCCGACGTATCTGTACGAACTCTCTTCAGACCTGGAACTACCGAAGTCTCAGCAAGGCGCTCCTCGACTAATAAGGCTGCATCTACAGCTGCTGCATAAGTCTCGCAACGCTGCGAGCTGATCGTAAGAAACAACGGGGTAAGCAAGCCTCGAACAAATCTCTTGACTCGCATCTCCTTAGTTGCCACTAGGTATGGGGCATAAACAGATAGCTCGGTGAATAGCACATCGTACTCTGCCACTGTCATCTCTGGCGTCTGGCATAAGGACTCGAACCTGTGCGCTCGGGCATCCCTGACACTCTGGGGAAGGAAGCGGGCTAGAAATACCGTCACAAAGTCGGTCCAGGTCATAGGAGGAAGACCTGATGCTCTGCCCTTCTCGATCGACTCACACCATTTCTGCATAAGACCTTCCAGGCGAAAGCTCGCGAACTCTACCCATCTCGCTTCTGAGCATCTGAGTGAACGACATATCCGGGCCATCCTATCAATGAAAGACTGTGGGTCCTCGGCTGCATCGGTGCCTGTGAAGACCGAAGGCTTCAGCCTCATAAACTCTGATAGCGATACTGCTATAACCTCCATGGCTGCAGGGGCAACTGCCTGTACTGTAGGTACCATCGCGGTCCCCACAACGGGTGGAACTACCTCTGGTCGCTGCGCTCGAAGTGTCTCAACTAGTGACCCTATCATCTGGCGCATCTCCTGCATACCGACCCCTAGCATGGTGATCTGATCTATCGTAGGAGGAACAGTCTGCTCTGGTACAACGGGTGTACTACCCGGATCAGTCCTCGTCTCGGACGAGTCAACTCGAATCTCGGCTCTCGCGGCCGCTCTCTGCGCCCTCATAGTCTTTGGTGGCATAATGGCTTAAAAGAAAGTAGGATTCGATAAGGATACGAAAATCGAATCGCAAGAATGTAGATAATCATGAAGGAATTTCAATCAATAAGTCCTAAGGTCGCTTAGGCGGAGTACCGTGTCGTGAGTATGCCGTGGAACATACACACGCTACGCCACTCTGCTTCAGCTACCTACTCCATCATACCAGGGTCATCCTACACTCTGAAAGGTAAAACCTATGCTCTGATACCAACTTTGTCACGATCCAAAGTTCGACCCGTGACCGGCACTTAACCACGTAACGTCTACAGGCGTAACGCGACTAAATAAGCCGAAACCCAGAAATCAAAACCATTAAAAGTATTGAGTGTTAAAACATTTAATAGAAACATTTGTTAAAACGTTTAGAAAACCTTAAGTAATTTAGTAAAATTCTTTAAAGTTCAAGTGATAATCTTAAAAAATTTGGCAGCATTTCCTTTGTAAAAACTAGCCCCGAAATCGGGTACAAGGCAATATATGAGTAAACGGATATACGATAAGAAATAAGCATCCCAAACGGGAGCAATCATGCCCAACGGTGGAAACAATCACCACAATGATAATATACGACGCCGTAGCGAAGAAATGAGCAGTATAAGTGAAAACAATTATCATGAAAGATAAAGCTGCATAAATAAAGTCGGCTCACAACGAGCTCGACACCAGAGTACAAAATAATATACATCGTCCTCACAACTGGTCTCTAAGTCAATACATAAGTAGTAGATGGAGAATACTAGATACAATGATGTATACAACTGGAAAATAAACAGATACCACACAAAAACCCACCTATCAGCAAGGGCTCGCACGCCAACTGCAATGGTATCTGTATCAAAAGATGCAAGAAAACAGCCTGCCGCGACTACTCTGAGGGGCAACCTGCAAAGTTTCAACAAGTTCCAACAAAATCGGGCCGGCCACTGTAGGGGTTATATCGGCCAAAGTTAGGTGAAACTGGTCCAAGTTTTTACACTATAATTCTAGCACAATTCATAGCCTAGTGTATATGTTTGCTCAACAAAAAGATAACCACAGATAAAGCAGATTCTACGTATCCTATAACTTAGTTTAAAAACGTTTTAAAACACTAATTGGTAAAAAGGGTATTTTAGTGCAAACTGAAACAAAAGACTTGGTTTAACAGTATTAATAGCACTTAATCAAGTTAATCAAACCCTAATCTTCACTTCAACCACAAGCTTAGCAATAAGACTCACGAAACACTAAACTTAGCCAAGCAAACCCAGATTTTGCCCACTGCCATTACTACAAAATATAACAGTACCAAAAAAACCCTAAACCATATAAGATAGCAACCCTAAAAAGGTTCAAGGCCCCAGCCCCTCCCCAGGCCGAGGTCGCCGGATCTCTCCCCAAAGCCGCCGGCCAAAACCGCCCAGGTAGGTCCCAAAGTCTAGGTGCACACTCAGGGTAGCTAGATCTACACTTCTACATTGTTTGGGTTAAGCAAAACGTCTCGGGATCACATCAGACTACAAGTATCCAAAACACGACACAAAAATACGATATTAGAGCAAAACTGAAACTTTAAGGCTCTAACTGGAATTATAAGGCACTACAACACGCTGACTAACAAAATAACAGTAAGAAGAAGACTACCCTCCCAAACCTACTCAAAATTCCCACTTAAACCACAACTAGTACCAAAAATCACACTAAACACTAACTTAGGCTAACTAACTACAAGCAAGCAAAGAAGGGAGTTGAGTTTAAGAAATTATACCCTCACTTGATCCCAGGATGCCAAGAAGGAGGAGAAGATAAGGGAGGAGGTCCTGCTGCAGCCACTGCTTGGTGTTGCTGTTGCTGCTTGCTATTGCTGTTGCTGATGTTGCTATTGTTGATGTTGCTGCTGTTGCAAGTGTTGCTGCTGCTTGGTGCTGCTGCTGCTGCTTGGTGCTGCTGCTGCTGATGCTTGTTGTTGTTGCTGGCTGCTGCTGCTGCTACTTGTTGTTGTTGTTGCTAGCTGCTACTGCTGATGCTGAAGATGCTGTTGCTGCTGCTTCAACTGCTGCTGGAGCTGATGTGAGTGTGTGAGTGAGAGAGACAAGTGAGAAAAATGAGTGTTGCAAACAAAAGAGAATGAGAGCATAAGAGAGTCAAACCCCCCTCTCTCTCACCTCATTAAATGCAAGCATGGGCTCAAGCCATCATGCACTCTCTCTCTCTTTCTCTCCAAGTCAACCCAAAACAATAATTCATTTTCCTTTTTAAAAAAATACCCTTAATTAGAATCAAATTATCTTAACAAAATGGTTAGTCCACCATGGTTGCTAATCATGGTCTAACCCTAGCTTAACCCTAGTTTACATGCACATGTATGTGCAAGCCTAATAAAATTCTAATAAAATATTCATTAAATCTGATAAAATATTTGAAAATCGTTTTGGTAAACTTTTTACTAAAAACTATACACTAAAGTATAATTAGCCACTAATCACATTCTAAGGTGTTAGATAGAGCTAAAGAGGCAGCGAAAGGCAAAGCCATCAAAATTGAAGGAGGTGCCATCCCCTCAGCTTCAAAATTCAAGAACAAAACCAGTTACAATGCGCTAGCACACTTAAAAAAGATGCCGACACTGATGACTGTATACGATGCACTCATGCTATCTTCATAACTCGGGAATATGCTGGTCGAAGCTTTGCAAAATCCTGAGGAACATCAAGCTTTCTTCGCCGAAACAGTAATGAAAGAAACCTACTACAAGGAACTGACTGTCGGCGTTGTGTTCACTAACAGAGAGTTGGGTCGTACGCATTATCGAACAAACTTGTTCAAATTTATTGATGAGCAGGTAGGCGTCCTTAGATTCAAGACCATGAAATTTGGATAGTATATTGATGAAATAGGATTTAATTTCGAAATTATCCCCATTTGTTGGTGGCAAAGAAAGCCAAGTATGAAGAGGTGCACGGGTAGGGTAGTATTGTTCTTGAAGAGCGATGTGAGGTGACACTCCTGCGGGAGGCGGTGGATTATGTACACCAAGAGGTGGCGGTATGACATTGTTAAGAGGAGGGACAGCCTTATTAGGAGGAGATGATAGAAAAGTGGCCATCTTAAAAGATGGAGATGAAGGTGAAAGCGAAGGTGAAGACATAGGGGCGGAATTACGGTCAACTTCGAAGTTGACCGGTAAGGTAAAGGGTACGAAGCGGATGAAGTATCGACTTTGGAGTCGATAGCGAAGTTAATCGCAGCTATAGAAATGCGGACTAAGCGGGCACTAGTATCCTTAGTCCAACCGGACATATACTAAACGATTTTTGTGTAGTCAAAACGTGTGGAGAATATGAGGATAAGAAAACACAATTAAGAATGTGAAATTGAAGGGAAAATGTAGGCAAATTTTTGTTAATTTTGGTTTCACTTGGAAAAGAGGGGACTTGATTCACAACAATCACAACCAATTATGCAACAAACAATCCTTAGAACTAGGGTCACTAAAGTCTAATGTCAATAGACCGCTCCAAGACTTCTAAAAGACGAGTTGTAAGATAAATCCTCTACCACCTCTTTTTTGAACTCATAGCCAGGCAAGTGCAAGGGAGGTAGGGAGGTTTTCCAAGGCTTTCGCCAAGTTCCTTAATTACAAGAACATCCTCACTTTGCGAGACTTTCATCTCTCACACTATTATAAACACCACAATAGCAGCGCTGATAATGATAGATTACCCGCAACCCTCTTTTGTCTTAATTGAGCACGAAAGTCCTTAGGGGCTTTGTCTAGATATTTTTTTAATTAGTGCAAAGGTGATGCTTATGCTTGGTTTTTGATTTTTGAGGCTTAGGAAGGGTAATAAAATCCCCACCTAATTTTGATTTGGGTTTGTGGCCCTTAAGTCCATATTTATTGAATACAAAGCAATAATACTCAAAAATCCAAAAAACACGATTTTTTTATTTTTGGCAGCACAACTGTAAAAAAATCCTGCAAGCAAGTACAGTTTATTGGAGTTCCAAGAGGGTTTAGAGAAGAGAGGAAAATAACAGAGGAGTTTGAGAAAGAGAGAGAGAGATCTTTTTGGCTGTCGATTGGCGGCCAAATGTACTTGTGTGGACACCAAAACACGGTGGTATTTAGGCCAAACTGCCCAAAACTTTAGCACTATGCTTCTATACTCCTATGCTTCTAGTTATAGCACCCAAACTTTTTGTATCATCACCCAAGTACTCCTAGATTTCCTACACACTTGCACACAAAAAACTGTCAAAAATAGCAAGATGATTTTTTTATATTGTTTTTATAGCTTTTTAGGTTTTAAAATATTCACAAGAATAACCTGAATAACTAAAATTCTAACTAAACCGTTTCCCCGGCAATGACGCCATTTTTATTTGAAGGGAAAAGTGAAGTGTAAATACCACAATCAAGAGCGGGTCGCATGTGAAGTTCCTAGTACCCTCGCCGCTAACCCACGGCCAATACGGAATTCAAAACAAAAAATTTCGTGGCACTAGAAACTAAAACCCAAGAATCGAACCAAACACCTAAACTAGAACCATAACAAAGTAGAAATCACAACCTTTGTAGCGTCTTCGTTTGCTCTAATTGGGTTGGACTCTAGCATGCTCTCAAGAATTCCGGGTCGCTTTTGCAAGCCGGACCTCTTTCGCCGAAGATGATCCACCCGAGTGAACCGATCCAAGCTCCGGCTTCACCTAGTAAAGCAACCGACACGCCAAGCTCGCTAGGAATGGAGAGTGGGGATGTAAGAATTTTCCACTATTTTTTTCTCTCAAATCTAAGCTCAAGAGAGCATTTAAAAAAGAAGGAGGAGAAGGTGAAGAAAGATAGACATGAGCAAGTGTTGAAGAATAAGAGAGGGTATGGATGAATAAAAATAGAATGGCTTCAAAAATTTTTGCAACCATACAAATAAAATCTCACAACAATTTGTAATACAAAAATGAAGCTCATTTTTTCTCTACATGTCTTTAACCATGCTCAATAACACCTCACCCTCCACCTCATTTCATGAATATTCATAAATGAATATTCACAAATGAGGTGTCCATTTTCTAGAACAAATTTCGTATAAATATGGAGTACAACCCAGTATATATATCGAAATACATATACGCGTATCCGTATAAAAATATGAATAACCAAAAGAGAAAATGAATTATGAACAATAATACTAGAATACATGTATTAAAAATATATATAAATTATTAAATCAAAACTTGATTTAATAATCCGGCTTAATCCTAAGCCGCTAATATTATAAACCGTCCGATTAAAGTCCGTGTAGCCTGTACACATATTTAATCGGACATCTGTATGTACCAACATTCATCTACATATTACAGCCTGAACCGAAAAAACCTTCTATGTGGGACTCTAAAGTCTCGTCAATACACTTGCAATCGGTTTAACCACAAGCACGTCAGTGCAAATAGCTATACGTAATGACTACCCACGCATTGAGCGAAAGGAAGGCCGACGAACAAACTCGTCCGTACCCCTACTGATCATGTCTGTGACAATCTCCGTACAGTCCGTTCTATTTGTCTAAGAGTATCGTATACCGGGTCTAGGGGGTGGATAAAGTCAAACCCCTAATAATGCGATATTTCGTGTCGATGTGAAGCCCATCACCGACTGAGAAACTACTGATCCAAATCAGTAATTCTCATCCACCTTGGCCAAGGATTTTTGGTGATGGCCACCCATGCATAATGTGACATCTACCCCCAATACCGGGAGAGACGAATCCCCGACGATCCTCTCACTGCCTCCATACGGCTCGGGACTGTACCCAATTAAAACCTGTTTGTATGACTCCTTTGATCTATAGTAGGGTAGTAATCTAAGCACAGTGGGAACCCACACGAGACAAATGACGATCTCAGGTCGACAGACTAACCTATACTCATGTCACCTAAGAAATGCTATCTGACAATAGGTAAACTACCATCTAGTTTGTTCCCGGCGAGTCCGTCCAGTGTAACACATTACCTAATGAGCACCTGTATACTATCTTAGGTGACTAACTGACACCAATGGCTTATGAGACCAGCCACCGTCCCTCGTCGGGGTGTCGAAAAGTATACACTAGTCTACTCCGGAGTATCGATGCCCGGTCTTGATACTCCCTCGACTAGGGACATATAAGGATGTGCTTATGGACCATCCAGCTCTTACGTAGATGATCGTCATCATAATGCTGGTACTTAAGAAAGAATCCTATCATGCAATAGTAATCTATAATACTACATAATACATGTACATGATGATAAAGTCAAACCAGATAGCATACTATCATCTCGAGTAAGACTGTTCTACCCATATAGGTTCTCCCGCAATCATTACAATTGTCTGCCTGCGATTACAATAATTGACTTGAGGGCACTATAGCCAACAATCTCCTACTTGCACTTAAGGCTAATTATTGCGGTGTCGTATACTTACAATCCGTGTGATACCGAACACCCAATTTCTTTACTGATCAGTCTCGCAAAGCATGTTTGCGAAACTATCTCATTCGAGAAATAGGCTCAGTGAATGGATCCACTCCAATGTTTCTATCTTTATTTCTCTATGTCTCAATTTCACGGAGAAGACTATCTCCTAAAATGAGTGATATCTGTCTTAGAATTTTTCTGGATATCTGATAGGACTAAGTTCATAAATGAACTCCAAATCCAACAAACTTCTTATACTGTATTCTCTACTAAATTTAATCAGTATCATGTGCCATGTCTTCCTCAGTATCCGCTTAGACCCTTTGTCAAACATACTGCCCCTCAGAAGAGGGTAAATTTTAACGCTGACAGTCACTCTGTCATCCAGGTCACCTTGGAAGCCTAAAATGATAACTGCCTCCTAAAGGAGGCTGTCATTACCATATACCAAGAATATCATCTTATGTTCATAACCGCTTCCCAATATTTCTTCAGGATTGGATTTATATATGCTTATTGAAACTAGTGCAAAAGCAATATCTAGTGTGGTACCTGACATCTCATGATTGACTCAATTATCTAAGCAAGTTATATGTCAATCATGCAAATCCTTCTCTACATTAGTGTAGAAGACATCTCTTTAGAGTGGGTGTCTCCATCACCTACGGGTGCATCACCACACCAGGATTCGTCCGTTCTAAAACACTTTAGAATAGTTTCAAAGTACCCAAATTGGGATACTTCTCAAATCTAAATCTAAAACTATAGATCTAGTCACCAGAATCCCTAACATTTTGTCCAGATTCTATGTGTAGAAATATCTTGTGACAATCACAGTATAACCGATCGTAGTATAGGAACATCACTTCCAATCAGGAGTACGTCATCCAAATACAAGAACACCACTCCCTACTACCTTCTTACCAGGTCCATCTATTTTTTCTGATAAAGTCAAACTCTATGACTGTCACATTAAAAATAGATGATCTATTTCTATAATACTTTCTTTAGTCTATAAATAGACGTAAGCTACTAGCCCACCACGCTTCCGCTGCTCCCAATGACTACAACAACCCTCTGCCATAGTCATATACATGTGCACTTCTAAAGCTAATTTAGAACGACGTTATAATCATCCACCTACCAGATCTCATAGTCTACGACAGCAGTAGTGGCAAGCTTGGGTCATCAAAACCTCCCTGTCACTGTCTTTGAGGAGACCGAAGTACCTCTCGGGTGACAGAGGTTACCTACCATTTCTGCAGAGTGGCTAATGGATTGTCGAAGCCAATTGAATTCCTAAGTTATACTAAATTTTCGGTAATAGTTTGTGGTTCTGGAATCACTTTCAGTTCTACCATACTCCCACTAATATTTTCTGAAAAGAATTCATTTTACTAAAACGGATGGTGAGTCAAGAACAATATAACTATTGATCCTCCAAATAGTAGAATGTTAACCCTCGTCAAATCCCGGAATAACCCACAAATTGCCATTACTGAAATGTGCCTTGAATTTATCCGGATTCCGGTTTTAAGCATAAACCAGACAACTCCTTATACCTTAACATTATTAAGATATGAATCCATTCTATATCTAATATAGAAACAAAGGCACTAATTCAATTTGAACCAGATTCAAAAATCATGCAGATGTTTCCAGTGCATATCGACTAAATGGAAGAAGGCCATGCAACATTACTCATCAAGGAGCGCACCCATGGATGAGTAACCTGAAAGAGAAGCAAGTTCTCAAATATATTACTTACGACGGAATACCTAGTATAAGTATCTACACCTTCGATCACCTCGAAGAATCCTAATACTTGCAACGTATGGTTCTCTACTTTATTCTTATACATATAACTTCTTAAAATTTGGACCTTTTATTTCAACGAAATACGTGTCTAAAACCAGAGAAGTCACAAATAAACGGAATATAGTATGAGTACCAACCCTTTTTCCTAATGGATATTAGACAACATACAATAATTTGTATAACTCCACTGAGTTTAATAATTCAAACCATGTGCGTCGTAGGTTGAAAATTGTGTTATGGTTGAGAAGAATTACACCGTTGCTGAATGCGCCTTACCTAACCATTAACTGATATAGGTAAACGTCATAAACATAATTTCAAAAGGTTATATCTCATTTTATAAATCAAACATACAGATATATCAGTTTGAAATTGGTGCATAACAACGGATATTCAAAACCAAAAATTTGCCATTAGGCAAAACCCAGGTGACTTTCTCAAATATCACCAATTATAAAGAATTCTGATATTAAGGATCTTATCACCCAATTTACAATATTCTACTCCCACTCAGCATCTGTAATGCCATACAGATGTGAGAATCAAGTCTGGTAAATACATACTGTGGAGTCAGAATCTAATTGGGAAATCAGTTTTCAATTAACACCGCACAGTAAAACTGAAACATGAAAATGTTTCGAGGGGGTGGCCGGGTATTCCTAGTAATGCCTCGTCCACTATCCAGATTCATAACAGTAGTCGCAATTTTCCTTGCCCTCATTCCAATCCCTTTATATGTCTTTACTTCTTACCTTCTATACACCATATTTAGGCTAATTGGTTTTCTTCTTCCCTACCTTTCGACACCTGCCTAAGATTTGGAAGAAGACTATCCAATAAGCGTAATAGGTGTACTCTCCTAATACTAAGAGCCCTCGCAAACTGAGAGAAGGTAAAGAAAAAAGATAACCGAATAATCCTATTCAATATCTCCAGAACCTGTGGTCATCCTCAAACTGAATCAAGTTTCTTCGAGTTCGTATGTAACTATACGAGATGGTCTTTCTAAACAATATGGATCTCCGTAGTGATACTGAGTGTTTTGAAGAAAAGCAAAGGGAATGTGGGAATGACAACGATATAAGCAGCTTTGTCGTGAATCATGACAATCCAAAACCTGTTTTGAAGATAAGAAAAGGGAATGCAGGAGTGGCAGGGATATATGCGGCTTTGTCGTGAATCATGACAATCCAAAACTAAAGTGTGTAAGAAGGTTCGGTTAAGTTGGTTCATGAGTTTTATATTAAGGTTAGGTCATGGTCGCTGCCAAAGAGAGAGAAAAGAAACACTCAACAAGCACTCTAACCGAAATTAGATTGATTAATCATTTTATGTAATCAGGATGGCTCCCACCGCTTACTTGATTTCTCCTTCAAACCCTAAAAGGATAATTAGTCGGGATCATCTGAAAATCACCCGAGAAGTAACACCTACTTATTAGTGGGAATCAGGATCCAACTATCATCGCGTGATAACTTGATCAAAGCCACTCAAATCGCTACACTCCAGAATGTATGCGCATGCCTGGCAAGTTTCCCTTATATTTGAAACTCCCAATATGGTTTTTGCCCCTAGGACCCAAAGACCTTGACGAATGATCAACAAATCAACAGTCATAGTCAAGTTCAACCCGTCACTTTCTTGATTGAGATAAACCCACCCGCATGACCCTTGACTAATGATCAACAAAGTTGTACGACTGTCCTAACCAATCCACATATCCATGCGACAGAAAAGTATTATAGAGCTACTGCATACTACGCCTCGGCGAATAGCAACGACAAACGTAGCACGAATACTAAGCAATACAAATCTAAAATGATGGAGGGTTACGGCTAGTTTTTGGAGAAAAACCTTTAACGTAATGAACTTGATATCGTTGAAGAAACCCGAACAGTTTTGAAAACAAATGGTTTAGGCTCCGTATTTTTAAAACGAGTGATTTTATAGAAAACCGATAGTTATGAAGAAAACCGAGTAGTTTATAGTCACGTAAACATTTTGCCAAAGAGGTCACTCCCTGTGAAGGGATCTAGACTCTTTCCTCATCGAATAAAGTGTAGGATATTTCTAACTGAATACATCGACGCAAAGCAAAAGTAAACGCCTATAGTTTTCAAATTTGGTTCCGACAACATCATATAGGTTTGTTTTCCTTGCATTAATTAGAATTAATGTAGTCCCATCAATTAAATATATCATGCCAGAAAGAAACGAAAATAGGCACGCACATATATGCCATCCGCATTCGCCATAGGGTCCTGGGTCTTCACCGTAAGGTTACTTAACTTACAGCAGGGCAGGGACAGGACTAGCGCGGATGCAAAATATATATAGAGTCTACTAGATATATATATATATATAATATATGAACATTCATCTTACACATGATATCAAGTAACATCATAGAAGTATCACAGCAGAATTACAGCGGAAGTAAAAACAATATGGAAATGCGGATAAACTAGGAAAAGTGCATTTTAATGGAGCCAAATATGAAATGCAATTTTCCGGTCGTGTGGATAGCCAGAAGTATTGGATCCTAAACCCCTACGAGTGCGGAAATTTACCCGCCAATCCCAGAAGCGAGGTAACCCCAATCAACAAAGTGAGTGGGCCATCCATCACTTCCAAAATCCGGTGATTTGGACACCCCTCTGCGGGTAATCATATACCCCCTACGAGTGCGGCGAATAGCCTGCCAACTCTAGAGTAAGGCACCCCAGTCTCAATGCCATGAGATGGAGGCTCGTTTCCCTCTAGAACCCGGCTACTCGAGCACTCCACCGCGGGGTATTCCTAATGCATGTAATGAAAAACTAAATATACAATAGTGACTACGTCTGCAACCTGGACGCGCCCCCAAAGAACAATACAAGCCGCGATGACGGCAGTCCACATGTTGGACGCTCATCACACAATATGAATATATATTACATCATAGAGAACTATATCAAATACTACATACACCGAGCTATCCATCACGACAAATCCAACACAACCATAATCAACAAAGCAATATCCATCACAGAAGACGCAAACTTGTGAGTATCAAATCCATAACCCCGTCTAATTAATACGTATAGAAATTAGACGACATTTTACCAAATGTTATAATACACGCAACCAACACAAAACATACGACAATCAAATATCGCACACAAATAGCTAACACTTCAATTTTCCAAAACACCGAAAATCAGGTGTACTTGAAACCGATAAGAAATTCCATGCTAAAACACACTCAGGGAGTCCGAAATAAGCTCGGACTGATCCGAAACTTCACGAAGGGCCCCGACACAAAATTAACGTCGACCCAGAGGCACCTAGGGGGTACTCGTCCCTTAGTCCACCCTAAGGTGGCCCAAGGGGTAGGCAGACCCGAAATTGCCTTCTGAGGCAGTTTCGAGTCCCCACCCCCCAAAAGCCACCATTTGGGTGGTCTCAAGGGTGTGGGCCCTCCCTAGGTCCCCCAGGGACATCCCCGGGGTCCTCGTGCACCTCCCTGTGGCTTCTCGGTCCAAACCGAGATCCCGCGGGGAGTCAAAACATCAATATAGCATGAAATTCCTTACTGTTTTTTCGACAGTTTTTGCGGGGCAAAAACCGGCGGGATTCGGGAGTCGTGTCTATCTGGTTTAGGGTGTTTGGGTGGCTCCGATACCATTGAAGATCAGTCAGCGCATCGGAAGCTCGCCGTAGCGCCCAAAGGTCCCTCAGCATCTATTTTTTACATTGTCCCATCGCGACGGACTACAACCTGCCGGACCAATCAGCACGAGGCACCCTGGGGGTAAGAGCCTGCGCTTCACCACTACCGTCACACAGTGAGAACCCCCCATAGGTCAGCATCCCTGCCTAGTTGCTCTGATACTATTGAAAGTTTCCAGTGCCCTCTCCGCTAACCCGCGGCCAATGCGGAATTCAAAAGCAAAAATTTTCGTAGCACTAGAAATTAAAACCCAAGAATCAAACCAAACACCTAAACTAGAACCATAACAAGATAGAAATCACAACCTTTGTAGCATCTTCATTTGCTCCAATTGGGTTGGACTCTAGTATGCTCTCAAGAGCTCCGGATCGCGTTTGCAAGTCGGTCCTCTTTCGCCGAAGATGATCCACCTGAGGGAACCGATCCAAGCTCCGGTTTCATTTAGTGAAGCAACCGACGCTCCAAGCTCTCTAGGAATGGAGAGTGGGGATGTAGGAATTTTCCACTATCTTTCTATTTCAAATCTAAGCTCAAGAGAGCATCTAAATAAGAAATAGGAAGAGGTGAGGAAAGATAGCCATGAGCAAGTGTTGAAGAACAAGAGAGAGTATGAATGAATAAAAATAGAATGGCTTCAAAAATTTTTGCAACCATACAAATAAAATCTCACAACAATTTGTAATATAAAAATGAAGCCCATTCCTTCTCCACATGTCTTCCACCATGCTCAATAAAACCTCACCCTCCACCTCATTTCATGGATATTTATAAATGAATATTCATAAATGAGGTGTCCATCTTCTAGAACAAGTTTCGTATAAATACGAAATACAACCCGGTATCTGTATCGAAATACATATACGCGTATCCGTATAAAAATATGAATAACCAAGAGAGAAAATGAATAGTGAACAATAATACTAGAATACATATATTAAAATTTTATATAAATTATTAAATCAAAACCTGATTTAATAATCCTGTTAGTGGATGTTGCACACCCTCACAACATTTGTGAGTAGGCGGAAGTGGAAAACGAAAATTTTCTTGCATGCAACACCCGCTTTAAACCAAGATCTTGTGATAAACCAAAACTAGAAACCCTATCAATAGATCTTATCTACTATAATAGGGGGTTATACCTTGAGAATCGGTCCTTTGGGTCTTCGTTTGGTTGCGACTCCTAGACTCCTTAGATGCTTGAAAGGAACTCGGTCTCCGGTCACCTCTAGGCCGAAGATGATCCACCCGAGAGCTATAGAACAAGCTTCAAACTCTTCTCAAGAGTTTAACTAAGAAATCAAGTGTGCTAGAAATGATTACTTAGATGATGTAGAGATGAACTAGTGGATTACTTTTATCTCTTAACCTATGGATCACAACACATGTGAGTGTTCAGGTTAGAGGAAGAAGAATGAGATAATTTGGAGAGAGAAGATGAATGTTAGAATGAGAGAAAAATCAACCATTGAAAAATAATATGGCTCATGGGAAAATAATTGAAGTATGTATTATTTTATCTCTAAAATAATGCACCGTACTTTAATAGTAATCCCAAATGAATAAAATATAAAATAAGACATTCCTTCATCCATGCTTTGACAATTCCAAATTCCACCTCATTTTTTTTATTTTCACAAAATAAAAACCCATTTATGAGGTGTCTCCTTCTAGAATGTATTATTGTACAATTACAAGAATACCCCTCACCGTATACCGTATAAGTATACCCGTATTCGCATTCCGAAAAATACGAATACAAATAATCCAATAATATAATACCGGTATCCGGCTTAAACCAAAGCCTACTAGAATTATCCTTCCGATCATTATCCCTGTAGCTAGTACACGAACATGATCAAAACCCTGCCATAACAACTTACGGCTTCTATATCTTTTGCCTGAACTAGGGAACCCTCTGTGTGGGACTCTAAAGACTCGACAGTACGCTGGCAGTAAGTTTAACCATAAGCATGTCAGCGGCACTAGCTGTGTATAACGGCTACCCAGGTACATGACGAAAAGATGGCCGACGAGCGAACGCATCCCAACCCTAACGAGCCTGTAAGAAACACTTACCGTACAGTCTGGTTTCTGCGTCTGATACATCGCATATGAAGTCTAGAGGTGGTAAATGTCAGACCCCGGTAACTTTATAAGTCATGCGGATTTATGGCTCACAACGGTCTGAGATTCTACTGATAACTCTTATCATTAAATCTCGACAACCCTGGACAGGGATTTGCTGTTATGGATGATCAAGCATAGCGCGACATCAACTCCCTATACCAGGAGAGACGAAACCCCTCCTATCGCTCACTGGATCCATATGACTCGGGACTGTACCCAAAATCCATCTGTATGCACGACTCGGTAGAGCCGTGGTAGGGAGGAAATCAAAGCACAGTGGGAATCACACAAGACACTATGACGATCCCGGGTCTACAGACTAACATGTACAAGTGTCACCAAAGAACTGCTATTTGACAATAGGTATATATACCATCTAGGAGTTCTCGGCAAGTCCTGTTCGGTGTACCCATTCTCCAATCAGCACCTGTGTACAATCTTTGATGTCAAACATCAATAGTTGTGGGATCAACCATCGCCCCCACGGTCAAGAAACGTACACACTGGTCTACTCTGGTAATATCGATGCCCTGTCTCGATATACCCTTGACTAGGAACAATTAAAGGATATGCTTTTAGACTGCCCATGCCCCACTAGTATGATCTACATCATAATCCTGGTAGTCAAGCATAATCCTAAGGGCTTCATCGACATGTATATAAGATATGAAATACAACATATCACACGTTAAGATGAAGATAAACCAGATAGTATACTATCATTTCGAGCAAAGATTGTTTATGTACATATACATGTCTAGCATCCTATAAAATACAAGCCTCTAAGGCATACATATCTAACAATCTCCTACTTGCACTAAGGCCTGTAGTTGGTGCAATAAGTACCTACTGTCTACACTAGAACCAGTTGACGTCGTACCGCATGCCCAACATCTCGAACAGTTTCTCAAACTGGACTTGAGGGATAGCCTTGGTGAATGGATTTGCCTTGTTGTCTTTCATGTCTACTCTCCGTACCTCGATGTCCTGGCGATCCACTATCTTCCTGATGAGGTGATACCGCCTCAAGATATGTCTGGATTTCTGATGGGACTGTGGTTCCTTTGCCAAAGCCATGGCTCTATTGTTATCGCAATACAAAGGTATTGGATTACCAATGGATGGGACCACCAGAAGTTCAGAAATGGACTTCCTTATCCAGACTGACTCTTTTGCGACATCATTAGCAGCAATATACCCAGCTTCCATCGTGGAGTCTGCGACGGTATCTTGCTTGGAACTCTTCCAACATACCTCCCCTCCATTTAAGATAAATACAAACCCTGATATGGACTTACTATCATCCTTATCGCTCTGGAAGCAGGAATCGTTAAAGGCTTCCATTTGGAGGTCTTCATTACCATACACCAAGAACAGTTCTTTAGTCCTTCGCAAGTACTTCAGAATGTTCTTTACAGCAGTCCAGTGCTTCTCCCCCAGATTGGATTGATACATGCTTAATGCACTCAGTGCATAAGCTATATCTGGGCAAGAACACAACATTGCATACATTATAGATCCTACTGCCGAAGCGCAGGGTATAATGCTCATGCGAGCCCTCTCCTCATCAGTCTTTGGAGACATCTCTTTGGAGAGGGTAATCCCGTGACAAGCGGGTAAATTACCTCACTTGGAATCTTCCATACTAAACATCTTTAGTATGGTGTCTATGTATCTCGATTGGGAAAATCCCAACAATCTCTTAGATCTATCTCTATAGATCTTAATTCCCAGAATGTACGGAGCATCACCCAGGTCCTTCATGGAGAATCTTTGCGATAAGAATATTTTGACCGATTGTGGCATAGGAACATCATTTCCTATCAAGAGAATGTCGTCCATATACAATACGAGGAATGTAACAGAACTCTCTACAATTCTTTTATAAATACATGGTTCATCTACATTTTTGATAAAACCAAACTCTTTGATTGTATCATCAAAGAAAATGTTCCAACTCCGTGATTCCTGCTTCAATCCATAGATGGATTTAAGCAACCTGCATGCTTTTCCGCTGCTTCCACTGTCAATGAAGCCTTCTGGCTGATCCATAAAAACACATTCTTCTAAATCACCATTTAGAAATGTCGTTTGAACATCCATCTGTCAGATTTCATAGTCATAGTGAGCATCTATAGCAAGAGGATCCGAATGGATTTAAGCATTGCGACTGGTGAAAAGGTTTCATCATAGTCCAATCCCGGTCTTTGACAAAAACCTTTTGCTACCAGCCTAGCTTTATAGGTCTCCACCTGACCATCCATGCCAATCTTTCTCTTAAAGATCCACTTGCACCCTATGGGTTTTACTCCAGAAGGTGCAACCTCCAAAGTCCATACTTTGTTGGTGTGCATGGATTCCATTTCGGATCTCATGCCATCCAGCCATTTCACTGAGTCACCACTCGTGATAGCTTGCTGAAAACTAATAAGATCATAATCATCTATAATACAATCTTCTCTATCACCATCAATTAGAAAACCATAGTATCTATCAGGTGGGCGAGAAGTCCTACTAGATCTACGGAGTGGATGAGGTTCGCTAGGTTCTATTGAAACCTCAGGTTCAACCAAATCATTGGTATTTGTTTGTGGTTCTAGAATTTCTTCCAGTTCTACCGCATTGCCAACAATGTCATTTGTAAAAAATTCATTTTCTAAAAATTTGGCATACTGAGAAACAAACACCCTTTGTTCCTCCTTGTGGTAGAAAAGATATCCATACGAATGTTTTGGATATCCCACAAATTTACACAAAACCGATCGTGTCTCGAGTTTGTCCGGATTCTGCTTTTTAACATAAGCCGGACAACCCCATATCCTAACTCGTTTAAGAGATGGTCTCTTCCCATACTATATCTCATATGGAGTGGTAGACACGGTTTTGGTCGGAACCCTATTCAATAGATATATCACAGTCTCCAATATGTGCCCCCATAATGAAAATGGTAACTCAGCATCACTCATCATTGATCGTACCATATCTAATAAGGTACGATTTCTCTGTTCCGACACACCGTTGTGTTGTGGTGTGTATGGAGGAGTGAGCTGAGAGAGAATCCCATTCACTTTTAGGAAATCTGGAAACTCTGTACTTAGGTACTCACCTCCTCGATCCGATCGAAGTTTCATGATACTCAAGCCTGTTTGTTTTTCTACTTCAGATTTATACTCCTTGAACTTTTCAAAGGCTTCGGACTTATGTTTCAACAAGAACACGTGTCCGAATCTCGAGAAATCATCGGTAAAAGTTATGAAGTATGAAAAACCACCTCTCGCATGTGTAGACATTGGTCCATATACATCACTATGTATGAGGCCTAAGAGTTCAGTAGCTCTCTCTCTGTGTCCAGTAAATGGAATTTCGGTCATTTTACCTTTGATACAAGACTAGAAAGTCGCATAATATTTATGTTCAAACGGGTTTAAATATCCATCTTTATATAGCTTGGTTAGTCTTGTTTCATTAATATGACCAAGTCTACAATGCCAAATGAAAGCTTCATTTATGTCTGAGATCTTTCTTTTGTTTGTGTATTGTATATTGAAAACTGTATGTTGATTTAGGACGTATATCCCGTTATTTAATGTACCAGATCCAATCAACTGTGGATTAAGGTTAATGTTCATAACATTAGATTGTAACAAAAAATTGTATCATTCATTGTCCAACAACGATATTGATATAATATAACATAACATCGAAGGTATAAGATAGCATGGGTTCAAAACCAATATACAACCCGACGGCAAACCAAGGTGATACTCTCCCACTGCTATAACATGTACAGAGGAACCATTACCAACTCAGAGAGTGTGATCACATTTCTTCAAAAACCTTCTATTTCGCAGCCCTTGCACACAATTACAGATGTGAGATCCTGACCTGGTATCTAAAACCCAGGAAGCAGAGTTAATTGAAAAACTGTTTTCTGTTACAAACACACCTGAAGTGGAAGCATCACCATGCTTCTTCTTCTTGAGGTCGGCAAGGTATCCAACGCAGTTTCTCCTCCAGTGCCCAGTCTTGTAGCAGTGGAAGTATTCCCCTTTTCCTGACGCAGCAGCCTCTGTCTTGTCTTTCCCCGGTGCCTTTTTCACTCCTCCCTTCGGCTTGATGGGATTCTTCTTCTTCTTTCCCTTGGCCTTAGATTTCATGACGGAAGAGGAAGATCGTCCAGCAATTAGAGCGGGAGTTTTCGCTACCTATAGCGTGCTCTCTGCACTCCTCAACATATTGAGAAGTTCAGGAAGTGACTTCTCCAGATTATGCATGTTGAAGTTCACTATGAATGGAGCAAAGGCAGGGGGAGACTGTAGAATAATATCAACATACCGTTCATTCTCCATTGTCCATCCCAGGTCCTCTAGTTCTTCAATAAGTCCAATCATCTTCAATACATTGCCACCTACAGACGTGCCGGCGCCATCCGCATCTGAAACAACTTTCAAGACCCCGCGTATCGGAGAGTGCGATATTGCTCTCCATACAACTCCTTTATATGGAGAAAGATGGATTGAACATCCATCTTCTCATGCCGCTTCTGATGTTCATTGTCCATAGAAGAAAGCGTGAGGCATTTGGCTGTTGCACAGTTTATATCCCATGTCTTGCGGATTTCCTTATCCGCAACTGAAGAATCAGGGCCTGGGCTAGGAGGGGCTGGAGTAGTCAAGAAGTATCCGACTTTATCATAGGTCAGGTCAATATTTACGTTCCTCATCCATTCTTTGTAATTCGGTCCCGTGGGTTTGTTCTTGTCTAAAAAAAGCATAAGTCCCGTCATGGGTATATGCCATTAGGAGAGAGAAAAGAAAACACTCAGCGATTTCTCTTGCATGATTAGATTGGTTATGAATCTTATCTAATCGATGTATCCCACTGCTTTTATCAAATTTTCCATCAAACCTTAAAAAGAAAATTAGCCAGGATTAATTGTAATCCACAAGTTCGTTAACCGGTAAGGCCGGATATTTCGTGCTGTTCGCGGGGTCAAAACTGATGAAATGGTCTCGAACTTTTTCAGTGTTCTGATTGTATCACATACAACATTCTGCAGTTGCTAAAATAATTTTTACAGATCATTTTAAAATTGACAGAAACTTGATTCTTGGTTTTCGGTGTTTCGGATTTTTTCAGTTTCGTGATTCTAATTACATCGTCTAATCTTCTAGCTTAGGCTTTGATACCATGAAAGTCTACCTTAGCACCGCCAAGGGGTTTTAGTGGCATCAAGCATACCAAATTCAAATTTTTATGGCGCTAAGCTAGACTAAACAAGATCTTTAGTTAGTTGATTAGGATTTTATGTTTGATATAACTAAACTATAAGAAGTGAAAGATGGCTATACCCTCGTAGATCGAGTCCTTCACTTCACATTCTCCGTGTAGTAGTCCCGCGACTCCACTAGGCTCCACTTGAGGGTTTGGACGAGCTTCCTCCGATGACCTTAGTGTCGAAGATGATCTACGCGAAGTCCCTCCATCTCAAACTACCTCTACACTATACTCTTTAGCGTAGGAAACACGCTACACTCGATCGCTAGTCAAGTATAGGATGGTGAAGTACGGGATCTTAAAACTCACAAATTTGTGTTCAACCTTCATGATTCACATCATATGTGAGGGTTGAAGCTTGAACCATGGCAATGAGGAAGATGAAAAAGCTAGAGAGCAAATGGGAGCAACTCAAGAAAATATGGCTAAGTGTTGAGAATGAAGTAAGAATGAATGGCAACTTTTGACCCCCACTCATTCAAGCATGGAATTTTGCAATATAAAATTGCAACCATGCTTGAATAGTGAGTCAAGATGAATAAACAAATATAAAGCACATGCTTGCAACCATGCTTCCAAAAACTTTCCATTTTCCACCTCATTTCTATTTTTCTCAAAAATAGAAATCATGTCATGCTTCAAATATATATATATATATATATATATATATATATATATATATTAATACATATAAGAAAATATTTAGTGAGCTAATGATATTGGTTAAGATATAATTATATCAAATATAATATATATCACATTATTAAATCAACACTTGATTTAATAACCCGGTTATATCACATATGACCGACTAATATCATTTATCTGAATATCACGTTATCAAATCAACACTTGATTCGACGATGTGGTTATATCACATATAACCGAACCGATAACAGATAACTGCCAGATTACAATACGGTATCACATACACGCATTTAATCAGGACTACACACATATCACATATGTGTCCCACTTCATTTCGCTTGAACCAGGGAACTTCTGTGTCGGACTCTAAAGACTCGTCAATACGTCAGCAGTAGGTGATGATCACATTAGTCACCCACAAGTCGTCAGCGGTACTAGCTGGACGTAACGGCTACCCAGGTATTGAGCGATATGAAGATCAACATGCAAGCTTGTCCATACTCTCCATGAAGCCTATCAGTAACACTACCGTACAGTCCGGTCTCTTCGTCTGATATGTCGCATATCATGTCTAGGGGTGGTAAACGTCAGACCCTACTAACGTGATAAGTCATGCCGATGTTTGGCCTATAATGGTTCAAGAAACTACTAATAACTCTTATCAGTAAATCTCGGCAGCAGCCCTGGCCAGGGACTTCCAGTTATAGCCCATCGAGCATAGCGCAACATCAACCCCTAATACCGGGAGAGACGAAACCCCTCCTATCACTCATTGCCTCCATGCGACTCGGGACTGTACCCAAAATCCACCTGTTTGCACATCTCCTTTGAGCATGGTAGGGAAGAAATCAAAGCACAGTAGGAGCCGCACAAGACTCTATGATGATCTCGGGTCTACAGACTAACCTGTACAACTGTCACCAGAGGACTGCTATCTGACGATAGGTATACTACCAACTAGGAGTCCTCGGCGAGTTCGTTCGATGTACCCATTCTCCAATGAGCACCTGTGTACAATATTTGATGTCATACACCAATGGTTGTGAGATCAACCATCGCCCTCTAAGGGACAAGAAATGTACACACCAGTCTACTCTGGAATATCGATGCCCTGGTCTCGATATTCTCTCGACTAGGAACTGATTAAAGGATGTACTTTTGGACCACCCTGGCCCCACTAGTATGATCTCATCATAATCCAGGTAGTCAAGTACATATCCTAAGGGCTTTATCAACATGTAAGAGACAGACAGTATAAATACCAGTTTACATGTTAAGATAAAGGTAATCTGATAGCATACTATCATGTCGAGCAAGAAAGTCCTCTATATATATGTCCAAGCATCCACTATATCAACAATAATGGACTCTAGGGCATACATATTCCTAACAATCTTCTACTTGCACTAAGGCCAGTTGTTGTAGTATCTCATACCCAACGTCCTAAAAGTCTCTCGAATAGCATCTGGGGAATGGCCTCGATGAGTGGATCCGCTGTTTTATCCTCTATGTCAACTCTTCTAACCTCGATCTCCCAGAGATCAACTATCTCCCTGATCAGGTGATACTGTCTAAGAATATGTCTGGATCGCTGACGGGACCGGGGTTCCTAGGCCAAAGCCACAGCCCCATTGTCATCACAATACATAGGTATTGGATGCCCAATGGTAGGAACCAAGTTCATCATATGAACTTATTCATACAAACAACCTCTTTGGCAGTATCATTGGTAGCGATGTAATTAGCCTCTATCAACGAGTCTGCTACGGTATATAGCTTGGAACCCTTCCAACATACCGTCCCTCCACTGAGGGTGAAGACAAAACCCGAAACTGACTTTCAGTCGTCCTTATCACTCTGGAAGCTCGAATCGGTAAAGGACTCCATCTGGAGTTCACTGTTACCATACACCAAGAACATCTCTTTAGTCCTTCTCAAGCACTTAAAAATGTTCTTCACAGCTATCCAGTGGTTTTCCCAAAGATCTGTTTGATACTTACTCACTACACCTAGCGAGTAAGCTACATCCGATCTGGAACACAACATCGCATGCATGATTGACCTGACTGCCAAAGCATAGGGTATCCCTTGTTTGCGAGCCCTCTCCAAATCAGCCTTGGGAGACATCTCTTTGGAGAGAGTGATTCCTGAATAAGCGGGTACATTATCGGACTTAGAATCTTCCATACTAAACCCCTTTATCATGGTGTCTATGTACCTGGATTGGGGACAATCCCAAATCCATTTAGATCTATCTCTATAGATCTATATCCCGGGATGTAGGAAGCATCAGTTAGATCTTTCATGGAGACCTTTTGTGATAAGAGGAGCTTGACCGAGTGTAGTATAGGAACATCGTTTCCTATCAAGAGTATGTCATCCACGTACAATATGAGGAAGAAAACCATACTCTCTACAACCTTCTTATTTATACATGGTTCATCTATCTTTTTGATGAAGTCAAACTCTTTGACAGCTTCATCAAAAACAGATATTCCATCTCCGCGATGCCTGCTTTAACCCGTAGATGGATTTAAGCAGCTTGCACATTCTTCCGCTGATCCCACTGTCTACGAAGCCATCTGGCAGTGTCATATACGATCTCTTCTAAATCACCATTTAGAAAAGAGGTTTTGACGTGCAGTCTGCCAGATTTCGTAGTCATGGTATGCAGCAATGGCAAGTAGGATCCCGATGGACTTAAGCATAGCTTTGAAAGTCTCAACTTTTCCATCTACACCAAATTATCTTTCTCAAAGATCCTCTTGCTCTCGATGGGTTTTACCCCTTTAGGAGAAACATCCAAATTCAATTATTTGTTGGTGTACATGGATTCCATCTCAGATCGCATAGCATCCAGCCATTTCACATAGTCTCCACTTGTGATGGCCTGCTCGAAACTAGTTGGGTCATCACCTCCATGATGCAATCCTCGCTCCCACCGTCTACGAGAAAACCGTAGTATCTCTCAGGTGGATGAGGAACCCAACTAGATCTGCGGAGTGGCTGCGGTTCGTCGGGGACTATTGAATCCTACGGTTCCACCAAATTGTCGGTTATAGTTTTCTTTGCTGGAACTTCTTCCAGTTCTACCTCATTGCCACTAATTTCTTCCACAAGAAATTTTTTTTCTAAAAATATGGCATGTCAAGAAACAAAACACCTTTTATTCCTCGATATGGTAGAAGATATACCCTCGTGAATGTTTGGTATATCCTACAAACTTGCACAGAACTGACCATGCCTCAAGATTTTCCGGATTTTGCTTTTCAACATAGGCCAGACAACCCCATATCTTAACTCATTTAAGAGATGGTCTCTTCCCATTCCATATCTCAAATGGAGTGGTAGGAAATGGATTTGGTCGGAACTCTATTCAATAGGTATGCAACTATCTCAAGTGCATATCCCCAAAAGGAAATAGGTAACTCAGAAGTACTCATCATAGAGCGCACCATATCTCATAGAGTGTGATTCCTCCACCCCGATATACCGTTGTGCTATGGTGTATACGGAGGAGTAAGCTGAGAGAGAATCCCATTCTCTTTTAAATAGTGTCGGAATTCCTTGCTCTAGTATTCTTTTCCCCGATCATATCGAAGGACTTGAATACTTATACCCATCTGGTTCTTAAGTTTGTACTTATATTCCTTGAAATTCTCAAAAGATTCATATTTTTGTTTCAACAAAAACACATGTCCGTATCTTGAGAGAACATCGGTGAATGTAATAAAGTACGCGGAACCATCCCTGGCATGTGTAGATATAGGACCCCATACATCAACATGTATCTGTCCAAGAGTTCAGTAGCTCTTTCTCCGTTTCCAGTAAACAGTGATTTGGTCACCTAGCCTTTGAGACATGACTGGCAAGTTTCATAAGATGTAAATTCGAACGGATTCAAATATGCATCCTTATGGAACTTTAGCTAGTCTTGTTTCATCGATATGACCTCGTCTACAATGTTACAAGAAGACTTCATTCATTTCTGAATTGTTCCTCTTGTGTGTGTTCTATACGCTTAGAACTGTAGTTTGATTCAGAACGTGTACACTGTTTTACAACGTACCTTACCCAATTAACACTTGATTTAGAAAAATATTCATAATATTATTAGTACAAAATAATAGTCGCTCAGAATCATTGTATTACCAGTTGGTAACACCAGGTGATATATGCCAACTGCTTTGGCTGCAACAATTGCACCATCTCTAATACTAGAGACATATCACCCCTTCCCAGTTCTCCACCTTCCTATAGCCCATGTAACAAATTACATGTATGGGATCCTGATCCGGTATTCAATACCCAGGACATAGAGTTAACTGAGAAACAGTTCTTGGTTACGAACACACCCGAAGACAATGCATCAACATGCTTTTTCTTCGTTTGGGTGGCCTGGGAATCCGAATATTCCCCTATTCCTTGCTCAGAATTATGACAATCATAAGATAGAGCGGAACCTAGCCCAGTATAATAAGTAGGTTCGGTCAATACATCCATATTATTATCTTGATTAAAGCATGTCATTGGTCGCACCAGGAGAGAAAGAAGGATAATCACTTTGCGTGCGCTCTTTGCAAGATTAGATTGGTTATTTTATCTAATCATGATGGCTCCTACTGTTTTTATCAAATCTTCCTTCAAACCCTAAAAGGTAAGATTAGCCGGGATTAATTACACCCTATAGGATCGCCAATCGTTCGGCCAGGCAGGTATCGATACTTGGAGGGAGGTTCCCCGTGCTTTCGCACGGACCTAATTAAAATAAACCTTGTTTCCTTAGAGGCATATCCCCGTTGACACCTTTCTAGACACCTACTGGATTAGCTAATTGTAAAGTGAAAAACTCTCCCGGGAGTAACTTTTACTCACAGTGGGATCGGGATCCAACTATTAAATAGAAGGTATGCAATCTCATTGCAAATTTCAACTCTTGAAATTCCCGATAATGGTTTTTACCCCTAGCCACTTATGACCTTAACATAGTAAACAAATCATAAGCACTAGTCAAGTTCAACCCGTCATTTCTTGATTGGATTAAACCCACCCGTACAACCCTTAACAAGGTCAACAAAGCCGTACGACTACCCTAATCCAATCGCATCACATGTTGCAGATAAGTACTAATCAGGTACCGCACACTACGCCTTAACAAGGTCAACAAACGCAGCACGAATACTAAATAGTAATTATCTGAAATGACGGAGGGCTACGCAGGTTTTTAAGAAAACCATGAGCGTAATGAACATGATATCGTTATAGAATCTAGTGATTTTGAAAAGGAGTGTTTTTTAGGCTTTTGCTAGTTTCGCTAAGGTCACTCCCAGTGAAGGGATCTCGGCTCTTTCCACATCGAATGAGGTGCAGGATATTCAAGAATACCACTATGCAAAACAAGAACTAGAGAAGCATTCAAAAGACAAAATCGAGTGGGTTGTAGCATTTGCCAGTTTCGCTAAAGAGGTCCCTCCTGGTGAAGGGATCTCAGCTCTTTCCTCATCGAATGAGGTGCTGGATATTCATCAAGGAATACCACTATGCAAAGCAAAAACTAGAGCTTCCCTTTTTGAAAATTTGATTCTACAACATCTTTAGGTTTCTTTCTTTTCATTAATCTCATTAATGAAATCCCATCATTTAATGTTTCCTAAACATTACAGAAAAGTGAAACAAAAATAGAACGTACGCTTATGCCATCCGTATTCACCACTGGGCCCCATCATGCACCGTTAGGTTACTTAACTACCGGCAGAGCGGGGGCTGGACTGGCGCGGGTGCAAAACATAAGCAACATTTATTATATATCATATATATAATAAAACATTCGTCTCATGCAGTTATATGATCACATCACAGAACCAAGCAGCAAAAGCAAAATATGAAATATTGGATATGCTAGGATTTTCGTGCTTTAAATTTAGCCAATAATGTAAAACACGGATTCCATGGTCATGATGAATAGCCAAACCCACATCCCATAGATCCCTACGAGAGCGACAAGTAACCCTACCAATTCTATAGTTAGGAGATCCGGTTTCAACTCCTTGAGATGGTCTCCCACTGGACCCTAGAACCTAGTTACTTGTGCTCCCCACCGTGGGTCTATCCTAATGCGGAAAAGTAAATAATATACATCAGTGGTGACATCATCCTCAACCCGGAAGTGTCCTAATAAAAGAATATTACATACAAAATTTTACATGAATGAAAATTGAAAACTCTCATCTCGTATAAAAACCCCGGCTATTCAATCAAGACGATCCAATAAAACATATCACCAGTAACACATGATATCACATATCATCAACGTAAGCAAATATGCGTATCCCAAATTCTGTTGACATATAGCAACGACCCCACATATTACACTTACGGTCGCAGAAAAGAAATGAAAAACTGCAATAATTAGAATCCTCATATCCTTAGACATCATAAACCCGGAATATCTCATATTCCGAATTTCATGCCTAACCCTATAAACCCCACATTTTAGTCTCTTATCAAAAACTATTTTCAATAATTTAGTTGGGTAATTTAACAACATTTTCGACTAACCGATCGAATACGCGTCGGAAACTATAGTAGATGGCCGCACCCCCGATGCAGTCGACCAAGTGCACTTAATCGGAACACCATGGCCGTGAGCACCCGAGTGGGTGCTATTGGCAACAGGGTTCTCCTACAGTCACTTGGTTGGCGCAATGGGGCGAGGCTATCTAGTAAAGTTAATCGGCGAGTATTCGCGTACGATACGCGATTGCGACGGAATTTCGATCCGAATCGAAACTTCGTGGCAATTGATCTACCAAGACTAAAACGCTAGATTTATAAACATTAACTAGTTTTCACAAAACTAATTAAATGTGGATTCCAACTACTACATCCATATCAAACTAAACCCGAAACGACGTAACAATTACTACTACGAAACACTCCGTATTAGCCCCATGTAACATTTCAGAAATATAAAATATTATTTTTGGAATTTAATATTAAAATAATATATTTCGCGAAAACTACCCGATTTGCGAATTTAGGGTTTCCGTAAAATAGTATAAATATATACTAATATTTATGAAATAATTGGAGATTAAAATGATTTATTCATTTAATAATATATTTATTGGATTTGGCATTTTTATAATTGATTATATGCAGTTTAAAATTAAACTTGATTAGTACACTACTAATCGCGATTACGCCAAATCCGTTTTTCTACATTTTTCCATGGTTAGTGCATCATGACATGTTGCATTTTTGTTTCATTTGTATTTGTTTATATTTGGCTTTGAAAGAAAGAGAAAAGAAAATAGAATAGAATAATAGGCATGAGCAAGAGAGAGAGTGTAGCATGGCATGTGATAATTGAGAGAGGGTAAGAATAAGAGAGAGTAAGGATAGGAGAGAGAGAGAGGCCTGCCTTCACTTCCCTTCCCCTTTGTTTTCTTCATCTTCTTCATCTTCAAGCTTCCCTCACTTCCACCTCCATGTTTCATCCCCAAAACCTTGCCAAAACCCTATACTCCCTTCACAAAAAATGATCCCCACCTCATCCTACACCTTATGGACCTTTCAAGCTTGGATTTTGAAGACTTTGAGCAACTCAAGAAAATTCTTGAGTTGCCAAATGAGGTATAATTCTAGACTTTAGTTAAGTTATTGTGTTTAGTTTATCCTATTGCTAGTTTAGAGTTAAACCGATATAATTTAATGATCTTGGAAATTTCCAAGTTGATGTTTAGTGGTTTTATGGATTTGTAAAGAGGTAATGGAGGTGTAGTGAGTGTTGTAGGACCTTAGTGATGATTTTCCTGACCTGGGCCATAGAATCGAACCCAAAATACAAACTTAGAATTGTTTCGTGTCGGTTTTGTGGTGGTTTTTAGCCTACAGGGTATCTGGAGCAACCTGGGATGATTATGAGGAAAACTAGCAATATCACTGACCTAGATTAACCACTAGAAACCCACCATAGAAGTATGAACCCAAGAATCCTCCTGTAGGCCGGCGAGATCGAATTTTAGGGCATTGTCGCCGGATTTCTGGTGGGGTATGGTGTTGGGTTTTAGGCTGTAGCTCCTAATCCCTATAACCTATCCCCTGTACTTGCTTATTTAATCCCAATTAACCTGAGATGAAATCTGGGAGTGATTTCCTAAGTTGCTGAATTTGGTATTTGCGATTTATGAACTTGGGTTTTGGTATTTGATATTGTATTTGTTCGTTGGATGTTTGTATGTCAACGACGAGGGTTGTTTGGTTGTTTTTGCAGGCGTAGGCTATAGGTTCTAACCTATGAGCGCACCGTGTGCCGTATCGGTTTTCCGGACATTGATTTTAATAGCATTGCGATTGTGTATTGATTGTAGGTACCTTCGTGTGGACTCCGAGACGACGAAGCACATCGACTACGGCTGAACAAGGAGTTCCGCAAGTGAGTAGATTTATATCTACGGGGGAAGTCGGGTGGATGGCGTATAGCACCCCCGCAATTATTGATATGTGAATTAGTTTGGAGACAAGATATGCCATGACTTATGGTTATAGTTTATGGTTTAGTGTGAAATGATATGATAGAAAGGATGTCTCAAATTGATATATAAGGTTATGAAACGTGAATGTGAATCACGATATATATATATATATATATATATGCAAGAGAATAAGTATGAGATTATAGTGGCATGTTATGAGGTCGATAAATACGATATGAGATTAATAAGATGACTTGATGTGAGATATTGACGTGACGAAAAGAGTATACGGTAAAATATGATGACTTGGTTTGATATGTCGTTATACGGATGCAAGGAGATATGAGAATATTGATACCTATGTCGGTCCCATGATATGAGATTGATACGGATATGACCTGAGATATAGGTATATATATATAATTATGTGAATGATGAGTAATATGCCGTACGAGACTGTAGATCGTGCCCTCATTGTTCTATAGGTCGATAAAATCCCCATTCTGTTTGTTGTCACTGCACGATGGTTTACCGCACGCGATATTTTACCGGATGATTGATCCGTACCCTTAACTAGAGGATATCATACAATGGATTATACCGTACGTGATGTTGTGAAGCTGGATGCCGATTGATAGATTCACCGACTCGGATATGTTAGATTAGATATATATACCTTACAACATTGCGCTCACAATTTACTTTCTGCTACGTTCATGATATTCTCATTGCATTACATATACTTGTTCTAGTACACCTACACAATTATCGATGATGCGTATGTTACACTTACACAGATTGCCGGCTCACACACTTTCATCATCGATAATTGCTATGTCACTTACACGGTAAATTGCTGCATTATGCTATGTTGCATGATATACTTGCAATACTCACATCATTACGCTATGTCGCATGATATACTTGATATGCTCACATTTCTGTTCTACGTTTGCATACATCATGCTTTCTGATTATACGCATTGAGATGTTGTTTTCATGAGATTCTAGATTTGAGAACCGTGGTTATATTTCAAAGGAAATTATGTATTGTTTTAAAAACCCGGTTTCTCTTGACATGATATTTCGAGACGTCCACTATGTGTTTTCTCGGTTATGAGTTATGTGATACCCGATTCGAGGAGCTGGATGAGCCGTTTGCGGGTACATGGTAGACCCGGTAAGGGATCCCGGGGCAAGAAAGGTATGTTGTGCAGTAGTCGATGAGCGTGGCAGAGGGACTACTACCTACCGGTGATAGTATTGGACTCGGCGGTTATCCGGAGGATACCGACCGGAGTCATGAGATGATATGGGCCGATCCGGACTGAAGGAGCCCTTGGGCCGATCCGGACTGACGGAGCCCGAGATATGAGGATTTACGTGTCGATGCTGGACACGGGTTTCATGATGTTTCGAGTGTCGATGTTGGAGACTCAGGTTCCATGATTTTAATGTGTCGTTGATGGACACACGTTGGTTGATATCCTCATATTTACATGCATATGCTTTCATGATGTTTCGAGTGTCGATGTTGGACACTCAGGTTCCATGATGTTGTTGTGTCATTGATAGACACGTAGATGATATCCACATGTATACAGGCATTGATTATATTGTTGGCATATATGCAGACGATCACCCTAGATATCATAGTATTACCTTTATGATATAGTTGACCTAAGAATCGTTGTTTTATTTGATTTCTACCTGCTGATGTTTTCTACTCACGAGTTGGCAACTCACCCCCGTTGTGCCACAGTTCTTGCAGGTTTAACTGCATGGATCAGTAGCGGTGTCGCTGGCGCACATCTTTCTTTCGGGTGATTTACTATGGTAGGTGGAACACATCGGATCATGCCCACTATTGTATTTATTATTCCTGTTGTATCTGGTCAACTCCATCAATCAGAAACTAGTATTTGTATAAGTAGTAAGACTTAGTAAGACTTGTGGTTGCGAGACTTAGAGTGATGGGTTATATGTTCGCTTGGGGGATTTGATGTTGTGTTTTATTTACCTTATTCTTGTGTTGATCTTCGCCGTTGGGTGTCGTATACATATATTCCTAACTTGCGTGGCTGTGATTCCGCCGATTGGCGAAGAGCTAGCTTTCGCTTGGGGATGCCTTTATATTATCATGTATATATGGTTTTGGTTCAAAATATACAAGGGAGGTGCTGCCCAAATTTTTAAAAGACGAAACATGTTTTTCAACTAGTATAATCCACTTGCATTTTCATGTTCCATAATTTATGCATTTAAGAAAATATTTGATTTCATCATACCTTTATTTCAAAACTTCGCCTCTTTTATTTTCTTTAAAAAGGTTACGGCTTTAGACGTTGCGTGATTTAAGTGCCGGTCACGAACAAAATTTTAGGTCGTGACACCCCAATAGAACTGTTAACATCACATGCAAACTGGGCTAATCAAACAATACCTGAAACCCTAAAATCAAGTCCACAGAACACCAAAAAAATTTGAGCCATAACTGAAAAAGAAAAACCGGTGAGGCCGGATATTTCGTGCTGTAAGCCGGGTCAAAACCGATGAAATGGTCTCGAACTTTTTCAGTGTTCTGATTGTATCTTATACAACATTCTGCAGTTGCTAAAATAATTTTTAGAGATCATTTTAAAGTAGACAGAAACTTGATTTTTGGTTTTCGGTGTTTCGGAGTTTTTCAGTTTCGTGATTCTAATTACATCGTCTAATCTTATAGCTTAAGCTTTGATACCATGAAAGTCTACCTTAGCACCACCAAGGGATTTT
This sequence comes from Agapanthus africanus, assembly GCA_030015575.1. Taxonomy (NCBI): domain Eukaryota; kingdom Viridiplantae; phylum Streptophyta; class Magnoliopsida; order Asparagales; family Amaryllidaceae; genus Agapanthus; species Agapanthus africanus. The sequence continues at coordinate 153,060,497 of CM057350.1, forward strand.
AGTGGTATCAAGCATGCCAAATTCAAATTTTAATGGCGCTAAGCTAAACTAAACAAGATCTTTAGCTAGTTGATTAGGATTTTATGTTTGATATAACTAAACTATAAGAAGTGAAAGATGGTTATACCCTCGTAGATTGAGTCCTTCACTTCATATGCTCCGTGTAGTAGTCTCGCGACTCCACTAGGCTCCACTTGAAGATTTGGACGAGCTTCCTCCGATGACCTTCATGTCGAAGATAATCCATGCAAAGACCCTCCAACTCAAGCTACCTCTACACTAAACCCTTTAGCATAGGAAACACGCTACACTCAATCACTAGTCAAGTGTAGGATGGTGAAGTAGGGGATCTTAAAGCTCACAAGTTTGTGTTGAACCTTCATGATTCACATCACATGTGAGGGTTGAAGCTTGAACCATGGCAATGAGGAAGATGAAAAGTTAGAGAGCAAATGGGAGCAACTCAAGAAAATATGGCTAAGTGTTGAGAATGAAGTAAGAATGAATGGCAACTCTTGACCCCCACTCATTCAAGCATGGAATTTTGCAATATAAAATTGCAACCATGCTTGAATAGTAAGTCAAGATGAATAAACAAATATAAAGCCCATGCTTGCAACCATACTCCCAAAGTCTTCCCATTTTCCACCTCATTTCTATTTTTCTCAAAAATAGAAATCATGCCATGCTTCATATATATATATATATATATATATATATATATATATAAGAAAATATTTAGTGAGCTAATGATATTAGTTAAGATATAATTATATCAGATATAATATATATCACATTATTAAATCAACACTTGATTTAATAACCCGGTTATATCACATATGACCGACTAATATCATTTATCTGAATATCACATTATCAAATCAACACTTGATTCGACAATATGGTTATATCACATATAACCGAACCGATAACAGATAACTGCCAGATTACAATACGGTATCACATAGACACATTTAATCAGGCCCACACACATATCACATATGTGTCCTACTTCGTTTCACTTGAACCAGAGAACTTCGGTGTAGGACTCTAAAGACTCGTCAATACGCCAGCAGTAGGTGATGATCACATCAGTCACCCACAAGCCGTCAGTGGTACTAGCTGGACGTAACGGCTACTCGGGTATTGAGCGATATGAAGATCAATAAGCAAGCTTGTCCATACTCTCCATGAAGCCTATCAGTAACACTACCGTACAGTCATGTCTCTTCGTCTGATATGCCGCATATCATGTCTAAGGGTGATAAACGTCATACCCCTGTAACGTGATAAGTCATGCCGATGTCTAGCCTATAACGGTTCGAGAAACTACTGATAACTCTTATTAGTAAATCTCGGCAGCAGCTCTGGCCAGGGACTTCTAGCTATAGCCAATCGAGCATAGCGCAACATCAACCCCTAATACCGGAAGAGACGAAACTCCTCCTATCGCTCATTGCCTCCATGCGACTCGGGACTGTACCCAAAATCTACCTGTTTGCACGTCTCCTTTGAGCGTGGTAGGGAGGAAATTAAAGCACAGTGGGAGCCGCACAAGACTTTATGACGATCTCGGGTCTACAGACTAACCTGTACTAGTGTCACCAGAGAACTGCTATCTGACGGTAGGTATACTACCAACTAGGAGTCCTCGACGAGTCTGTTCGGTGTACCCATTCTCTAATGAGCACCTGTGTACAATATTTGATGTCACACACCAATGGTTGTGGGATCAACCATCGCCCTCTAAGAGACAAGAAACGTACACACCAATCTACTCTGGAATATCGATGCCCTGGTCTCGATATTCTCTCGACTAGGAACTGATTAAAAGATGTACTTTTGGACCACCCCGGCCCCACTAGTATGATCTCATCATAATCCTGGTAGTCAAGTATATATCCTAAGGGCTTTATCAACATGTAATAGACATACAGTATAAATACCAGTCTACATGTTAAGATAAAGGTAACCTGATAGTATACTATCATGTCGTGCAAGAAAGTTCTCTATATATATGTCCAAGCATCCACTATATCAACAATAATGGCCTCTAGGGCATACATATTCCTAACAGTGTGTTCCCATTATACTTAGACTTCTACCCTACCATGGCTTAAAGAAGTCGTGCAAACAGGTTTTTGTTGGGTATAGTCCTGAAGCTTGTGGAGGCATTGAGCGATCGAGGGGATTCGTCTCTCCCGGTATAGGGAGTTGATGTCCCGCTGTGCAGGACATGACTGGAACCATAACTCAATTACCACCACAGTGGAGATAAACTGATAAGTGTTACCAGTTGTATCTCTGTTTGGTTATGAGTCCTCTGTCGTATGACTTATCGAGTTATTGGGGTCTGATAGATTACAAACCCTAGACCCGATATAAGATACTCGTAGACAAAGAGAACGGACTATATGGTGACTGTTACTTATAGACTTTGTAGAGTCCAAATGAGTTTGCTCGTCGACCTGCTTTTATCTTGCTCATATATGGGTTGCCTTTACGTACATCTATTGCCACTGACGTGCTTGTGGGTTACCCCGTCAAGGGATTGGATCCGAAACGGTTTCGGATTCAATCGGATATAATCCTATATAACCTGCTGCCAGCATATTGACGGGACTTTAGAATCCCACAACGAAGGTGCCTGCCCAGGCAAAATGTTGATGTGGCGTGCGTATTGGATATGTGCGGGAGTTCGATTAAATATATGATTTAATCGAATGTCCGAAAAATACTAGCCGGTTTAAAAGCCGGAATATTAAGTCAAGTGTTGACTTAATAACCGTATTTTAATATGATTTCTACTATTGTGTATTGGATACATGCTTTCTCTATTTTTGTTATATTAGTATGCGATACTGATTTATTATTATTGCGTATACGATACTTAAAATGGAAATATGTTTGATACATGTTTTATTCTCTTTATAAATATGTATTTATATATATAAAGTAAAGAGAAATGATATAAATTAAGAATAAACATAAAGAGAAAAGAAAAGGTTAGAAATGAAATGAAAAGAAATGAAAAGAAGAAATAAGAAGGGTAGACTTCTTCTTACTTCTTCACTCTTCTTTTCTTTAATGGGTCATTTTCTTCTCTTCTCTTCTTAATTCTTTTCTTTTAATGTATATTCTACATCTTTTTCCATGGGAGACGTCTTCTTCCTCTTCTCTTGATAAATAGTGTAGTTTGGAAATGAGGTAAGAATTCAAAAAAAGAGTGCTTTGCTTGATCACATCACCTCACACATTAACCTAGCTGGTTCAATATGTGTGTTTCTTCACTTGAGAAGTGAAGATAGAGTTTTGGGTGGCCACACTTTATCGTAGATCATCTATAGTGAGGCGGTCGGCTAGTAGACTCTCCGAAGATTGCGAAGTCTAGCTTGGGTCTTCAATAGCGATCGGACACGTTACAAAGGTTGTAATGTGTACACGTTTTACTTGTTATTGCATGTCGCTAATACAAAATGAGGAAGCCCATAAGATTCTTTCTTGAATACCGGCATTATGATGGTGATCATATACGTGAGAGCTGGTAGTCTATAAGCACATCCTTAAATGTCCCTAGCCGTGGAAGTATCGAGACTGGGCATCGATATTCCAGAGTAGACTAGTGTATACGTTTCGAGACCCCGAAGAGGGATGATGGCCAGTCTCACAAGCTATTGGTGTTATGTCACCTAGGATAGTATACGGGTGCTCACTAGAGGTGAATACACTGGACGGACTCGCCGAGAACTTCTATATGGTATTATACCTATCGTCAAATGAAAGTTCTCATGTGGCATGAGTACAGGTTAATCTTTTGACCTGAAGTCGTCATTTTTCTCGTGTGAGTTCATACTGTACTTTGATTACTACCCTACCACGGCTCAAAGGAGTCGTGCAAACAGGTTTTAGTTGGGTACAGTCCCGAGCCACATAGAGGCAGTGGTCGACTGCAGGGATTCGTCTCTCCTGGTATTAGGAGTCGATATCGCGCTGTGTACAGTTGGCTATCACCAGAAATCCATGGCCACGGTGGGCGAGATTTACTGATAGTTGATCAGTAGTATCTAAGTTGGGGATGAGCTAGACTCAGACACGACTTATCGGGTTAGTAGGGGTCTGACGTTATCCGCCCCCTAGATCCGATATGCGATACTCTTTGATGAAGAGACCGAACTGTACGGAGATTGTCACATTTTGGCTCGGTAGGGTAAGGATGCACTTGATTGTCGACCCCCCTTTTCGACAAATACATGGGTAGCCGTTACGTACAGCTAGTGCCGCTGACGTGTTTATAGTTAAACCCATTACCAGCATATTATCAAGTCTTTAGAGTCCCACACATAAGGTTTTCCTAGTTTAGGCGACAGATGTAAGAGCCATACAGTAGTACGTGCAGGGGGTCCGATTAAATACGTGTATATGATACACGGACTTTAATCGGATGGTTGATAATACTAGCCGGCTTAGGATTAAGCCAGATTATTAAATCAGGTTTTGATTTAATAATTTATATATGTATTTTGAAACATGTATTTTAGTATTATTGTTCACTATTTATTTTCTCTCTTTGGTGCTATCCGTATTTTTATACGGTTACGCGTATATATAGTGATACATATATCAGGTGAAGTATTCCGTATTTGTACGACAATGCTTCTAGAAGAAGGACACCTCATATTTAATTTTCTATTTAGAAAATTAAATGGGAAATGAGGTGTAAAGTTAGAGACAATGAAGCATGGCTACAACATTGTAGAGAGCATGGTTTTCTTTTAAAAATGATTAAATCATTTGGGTGCACTATTCATGTATGGTTGAAAAAGAGCAAGCCATCCTCACTTCAACACTTGTTGTTTTTCTTGACTTCCTCACTTGAGCTCTATGGTTCATGCTTCATCTTTTCCTTCTCCTTCTTTTTCTTGCTCCTATATTTGAGCAAGATTCTAGAAAGAAAAATTTAGTGGAGTATTCCTACATCACCAACCATCCAAACCTACCAACTTTGGGTCGTCGGTTTGAGCCTCCTCCGCGTCCTCTCGGGTGGATCGTCTTCGGCAAGGGTGGTCAATTCTCAATCGTGATCCCGGCGGTTACGAGCTTAGAGGGGTCTTCCACAATTGGGTAGACACGCGACAAAGGTTGTATTTCTCAAACCTTGCATGTTTTAGATTTCTAGTTTATGGTGTTTCGATCGAATCCTCGGGTGTGCGCGTTCGGTGCCCTTAAAAAGCTTTTGTTTTCACTTCCGTCTTGGACGCGGCCTCCGCGGCGTGGGCGCCGGATCCTAACATGGTATCAGAGCCACCCAAAGACCATAAACTAGCGTTTGATGATACTTCAAGTTTCAAAACCGAAAACTCCATTTTAAAAACCCAGTTTCTGTTCGAAATATTTTTGGTCTCTAAAAATTTTGTAAACAAGTACAGAAGCTTACTCTAGACTAGATAGTGACACACAATGAAAATGAGTGGATTTCATCATGATTAGGCCGGCGAGAATCTTGTTTTGGCCAGCCTCACCTTTTCACTATTCACATCTGGAGCTCATTTTCATGCAGTGTCTTGGGTTTTGTAAATTGGTATTTTTGGTGTTGTTTGATTTTTCCCAGATTTCTATTTGTGTCATCTTAGCTTTGGGACAACTCGGGAGTTTTTAAAAACTCAAAACTTTTGCGTCGTCGGTATCTATGATGTTGTATATGTGTTGCTGAACATCGCCTAATTACTATATGTTCATTTAGACGGGGTTGCACACATTCTGGTGTTGCTTGCTTCTCTCTCTGTGTGTGTGTGTGTGTGTGTGTGTATGGTTATGGTTTGTGCGGTTGTTGTGATGGATAGCCTTGTGTGCAATATTAGATGTACAGTTCAAATTCATTTGTATATTGATTTTTGCGGGGCGAGCGTCCGACATTTGGACTGCTGTCACTGCCAGTTTGTATATTCTTTTATTGGGGCATGACCGGGCTGAGGTCGATGTCGCCGTTGTATATATATTTTCTTTTCTGTACTAGGATTACCCCCACGGAGGAGTGATCTTATAGCCGGGTTCTAGAGGGCAATGGGCCCGCATCTCATGGCGTTGAGACAGGGGGGACCTTACTCTAGAATTGGCGGGCTATTCGCCGCACTCGTAGGGGGTATAGGTTGACCCATGGAGGGGTGCTCAAGTTACCGGATTCCGTGAAGTGCTGGGTGGCCTAATCACTTTGTTGATTGGGATGCCTCACTTTGGGGATTGGCGGGTAGCTTGCCACACTCGTAGGGGTCTAGGATCTTCATTGCATGGGCTATCGAGGAATGTCGCGTCTCATTTATGGCTCAAATGAAACGCGGGGCTCCTAGATTATCCGCTATTCCATATTGTTGTTCGCATACTTGTGATGATTTTTGTCTGCCTGTGATGATTATTATATGCCTGCGATGTTGATATATATATTATATATATTTAGTAGATGCTTCTATATGTTTTGCATTCGCGCTAATCCAGCCCCTGCTTTGCCGTTAGTTAAGTAACCTAACGGTAAATGACAGGGCTCCATGGTGAATACGGATGGCATATAAAAAGCATGTTATTTTGGTTGTTTCTTTTGTGTCTTGGAAACATAAAATGATGGGAACGCATTATCGAAATAATGCAAGAAAAAATAAACCTAAATGATGTTGTCGGAACCAATTTTAAAACTACTCGGTTTTCTTCAAAACTCATGATCGTATTCTTTTGATTTGCATAGAGGTATTCGGTTAGGAATATACCGCACCTCATTCTATGAGGGAAGAGCCTTGATCCCTTCATTGGGAGTTCGCTCTTAAGCAAAAGTTTATGTTACTGGTTTTAAAATACGAAGCTTAAACCACTCCATTTCAAATCCACTCGAGTTCCTTCAACGATGTCACGCCTCGCTTCCCGGTATACGGCGAAGGGGACGCGACGAGGCCCGCTACGTATATACTCAGAAGTACATACGCTAAGCATATCTAAGCAATATAAAATAAATACACAAGAGACAAGATATAAAAGGAACAGCAACTTTTATTTATTAACATTCTTTTGTACAATACATGAAAAGGGAATACGACTGAAATAACATGATGCCTAAACAGTGGCATAACAGGAAATGAAAAATACAGAAAGGAAAAGTGTACAATGAAACTAAAGTGCAAGGTTTTCGGTAAACTGCTCCAAGTCTTCTTAAGATGGCTCGATCTCCGCCGGGTCCAAACCACCTGACGACATTCAAAGAAGAAAGAAATAGAATGTCGTCAGCGAACAGGTCGCTCGGTAAGTCCCAAAAACAAGGGAGAAATAGACAGAAAGTAAGAGAGAGAGTAGCTTTTAATGTTGTATTATAATATTGTAATGTTGTATTAGCGCTGTTGTTTGTAGCTTGGTACAGAAGATGCCAGTGTATACGAGGGGAGTCCCACTTACACCGGGGACCTGTAAGTCCATGCTACCTCTCCCGGTACTTTCGGGCATGCGGAATTTGGTGAAAAACAATTTTCTTAGAGGTGGTAACATGGACTCAAAACCGGATCTTTGTTAAACATCTAACTAACAACCTAACTACGAGTTGCTAACTACTCGGTTAGGGGGTTATACCTTTCTTTTTCTCGAACTCCTTCGTCTTCAAGCTTCGATGGTCGTCCGAATCGGCTTCTCCCCGTCGTCTCCTTGCGCCGAAGATAGATCCACCTGAAAGCTTCAACCTTTGGCTCCTTCTTCGAACTTTGAAGAAACTAGTTCACTCGGTTTGCTAAACCTTGTGAACTAGAGTGAGTAGAGAAGAGTTTGTATGGGATTTTATCTATGGTTCTTGGTTCTCAACTCATGAGACAAGTGAACCATAGAGTCAAGAGAGGGAGAGCAAGAGGAGGAGATGAGAGCTCAAGAACAAGAGAGAGAATGAGCATGAAAGAATGAGAGAAGACTTTTCTCATTTGGCTCTCATAATCCAAAACAATCATAACACCTCATATCAATCAAGTATTATGTGATGGTTTAAGCAACCATAGCCATATCATTTCATGCACTCATTTTGCACAAAAGAGCAAGCAAGCAAAAGTCTTTGCCATGAAATGATAGCTATAGTTATCATGATGGTCAACTAGTCAAGCCTAGTCAACCGGTCAACAAAGTCAACAAAAGTCAACAAGTCAACAAAGTCAATCCCTCAACAACCATGTCACCATAATACTTAATTAATATAATTGTTAATCACATATCATATTCTCATTAGGGTTGAGCAAAAAGTCAATAGTCAACTGTCAACGGTCAACAACCCTAATGAGAATCCTCTGCCTCTGTCTCTCCGTCAACTATGCATACACACCCGCATCCGCGTTCCGAGGAACACGAATGCATACTGGATAAAACCAATCCCAAAAGGTACACTAGGATCTGGCTTAAACCAAAGCCCGCTAGTGTGAACTGTCCGGACACTGTATGTGCACAAGTGCACGGATGTGACCGAACCCTGTCGCAAAACCATGCGACCTGTCGCAAAACCATGCGACCTCTACTCTTTTGCCTAAAGGCGAATAGCTTTCTGTGTGGGACTCTAAAGACTCGACACTACGCTGGCAGTGGGTTTAACCACAGACCGCAAGCGGCTCTAGCTGTGCGTAACGGTCCCCAGGTAGATGCCGACAAGAAAACTGACGAGGCGAAACCCATCTGAACTCCTACTGAGCCTGAATGTGACATTCTCCGTACAGTCCGGTCTGTTCGTCTGATACATCGCATGGCGGGCCTAGGGGCGGTAAACGTCAGTCCCCCAATAGCGGTACAAGTCGTGTCGGAGTGAATCCCAAAACACCCTAAGATAACACTGGAAGCCTACCAGTATATCTCGTTTGCCCTGGCCAGGGACTACTCGTGTAATGGCTCTCCTAGACACAGCGCGATGTCAACCCCCAATACCGGGAGAGACGAATCCTGTCTAACCGTCACTGCCTCCAAGTGCTTCGAGACTAGACCCAACTACCACCTGTTTGCACGACTCCTTTGAGCCGTGGTAGGGTAGTAATCAAAGTACAGTGGGAACACACTCGAGGCGAAGTGACAATGTCAAGTCAGCGGACTAAGCTGTACTCATGTCACCTGGGAACTGATAACTGACGATAGGCATAATACCAACTGATAACTGACTCCTTTGAGCCGTGGTAGGGTAGTAATCAAAGTAGAGTTTATTGAAAGACAGTTTTCAATAACATACATACCTGAAGCTGAAGCTGCAACCTGCTTCAATTCCTGTGTTCTGGCCTTCCAGGCCCTGCAATCATTCTTCCAGTGTCCTTTCTTATGACAATAGAAGAATTCTTCCTTATCCACAAGCTTTCCCGCTATCTTTGTTGCTTTAGCTTTTCCCTTCGTATCCACTTTACTAACACCGCCTCTTGGTTTGGCGGGGGCATTCTTCTTCATTCCCTTGGCTTTCGCCTTGGACCTAGAAGAAGATGATCCTCCTACAAACAAAGTGGATGTTTCCCTATCTTTCTGTAGGGTGCCCTCTGTAGGGTTCCTAGGCACTCTAATGGAGTCTCACAAGTGATCAAACATGCAAATTTCTAAAAATTACGGTGCCGAGAAAACCTAGAACGGATCGTTAACTAGATATATATAGGCGAAGCAAGCAAGTAAATGGAAATGTATCTAAAGGAAAGGGGCTACAACCTTTGTAGATCCGGTCCACCACTTCCTAAGCTCCACGATGATCTCCCTCCGCTGTCCAAATCGAACTCACGACTCTAGCATTGGCATCATCGAAGAATGGGCGGGCTTGATCGTCGGTTCGATGCCGAAGATGATCTACGTCGAAGTATCACAAGAACAAGCTCCAACTTCACCAAGCTTTGAAAACTTGTGAAGTGAACACCCTATACAACTTGGCAAAAGGTAGAGGATGAAGAAATAGGAAGTGGGTAGACTTTATATTTAGATTTCTCACTCAATTTCACTAGTTGCCATTAATGGCCACTAGCTTTCTTCATGTTGAAGAAGATGAAGAAGAAGAAGAAGATATGATAAGTTAATTAAAAATGAGATAATTAAATCAATACTTATCATGACTTCAACTATAGTTAAGTGTAGAGAATTAACTTGGGTTAGTTAAATGGTTAGGGTTAAGTATAAGACAAGAATGGAGACAAAGTCAAAACTTCAAGAAAGTTCAACTAAAAACAAAACAAGCAACCATTCATTTATCTTTTTCATTTTCCAAAATGGATATAAATAAATAAGATAAATGAATAAGTAATTAAGTAAACAAAACCCTAATCATTAACTTAACCATAGTTTAATTCTTTACACTTAACCAAATAAGCATGTATCATCAAACATGATACAATCATGTGCACAAAAGTATATCACATATACAACTTGCACAATTCAAGTGAGAAAATCCATTTAAAGTGAACCAATACTAGTTAATGCAAAGTAATATATCAAATATATAATTATACAATAAATCGTTAAATCAACACTTGATTCAATGATCCGGTCATATCGCATATAACCGGCTAGTATCCAATGTATCGGCTTCTCGAATCAATCCTTGATTCGATAACCAGGTTATATCGCATATAACCAATCGATACATTCGTCGTGAGAATGGAATACGGTATCACATACACGCATTATTCTCGGTCCCGCACATATCTCATATGCGCTCCTATTTCGTTTTGCTTGAGCCAGGAAACCTTTGTGTAGGACTCTAAAGACTCGTCAATACGCCGGCAGCAGATGATGATCATATCAAACACCCACAAGCCGCAAGCGGTCTGCTAAACGTAACGGCCACCCGGGTATTGAGCGATCAGAAGATCGACGAGCAAGCCCGCTCACACTCCTGTGAATCCAACCAGTAACACTTACCGTACAGTCCGGTCTGTTCGTCTGATATGTCGCATATCTCGCCTAGGGGTGGTAAACGTCAGACCCCAATAGCTCGATAAGTCATGCCGACGTAGGGTCCATAACATTCGTGAAGCTACTGATAACTCTTACCAGTATATCACTGCAACCCTGGCCAGGGATTTCCTGTTATGGCCAGTCGAGCATAGCACAACATCAACCCCCAATACCGGGAGAGACGAATCCCCTCCTATCGCTCATTGCCTCCATGTGAATCGGGACTGTACCCAAAAACCACCTGTTTGCACAACTCAGTAGAGCCGTGGAAGGGTGGAAATCAAAGCACAGTGGGAGACACACAAGACTCTATGACGATCTCGGGTCAACAGACTAAGCTGTACCAGTGTCACCAGAGAACTGCCATCTGACGTGAGGTATAATACCATCTGGGAGTTCTCGGCGAGTCCGTTCAGTATACCCAGTCTCCACTGAGCACCCGCATACCATCTTCGATGTCAAACACCAATGGATATGGGATCATCCATCGCCCATCGCATGGGTCGAGAAGATATGCGCTAGTCTACTCTGGAATATCGATGCCCCGTCTCGATATTCCCACGACTAGGAACATTTCAAGGATGTACTCATGGACTACCCAGGCCCCACTAGTATGATCTACATCATAGTCCTGGAAGTCGAGTACACATCCTAAGGGCTTTATCAACATGTAATCAGAGAGACAGAAAATATACATGTTAAGATAAAGAGCAACCAGATAGCGTACTATCATGTCGAGCAAGAAAGTCCTACCTATATATGTCTCAGCATCCACTACAATATACATCCAATGTACAGTAATGGCCTCTAGGGCATACATATAACTAACAATCTCCCACTTGCACTAGGGCCATCTGTAGCAGTGGTTGCAGTATCACATACTCAACCATCCCCTAAAAGTCTCTCTTTAGGAAAAGGGCCTTCGTGAGTGGATCCGCCGTGTTGTCCTCTGAGTCTACTCTCCTAACCTCGATCACCCTGGAGATCAACTATCTCCATGATCAGGTGATGCTGCCTTAGATTATGTTTGGGTCACTGATGGGACCAGGGTTCCAGGGCCAAAGCCACACTTCCATTGACATACAATGGTAGGAACCTAGTTCATCTTATGAACCAATATACACCCAAACTGCCTCTTTTGTAGTATCTTTAATAGCGATGTTACCAGCCTTTATCGTCTAGTTTGCCACGGTATCTAGTTTGGAACTCTTCCAACATACCGTCCCTTTACTGAGGGTAAAGACAGTGCATGTGACTGACATTCAGTCGTCTTTATCACCCTGGAACACTTCCAGTGATTCTCCCCAGGATCGATTGATGCCATCTCACTACATCTAGTGAGAATCCTTGCATCCAATTACATCTATCTCATAGATGAAAACTCAGGATTTAGGAGATATCACTTTGATCCTATTTGGAGAATCCTTGTGATAATAGGAGATTGATCGATCGTAGTATAGGAAACTCTTTTCCTATCAAGAGTATGTTGTCTACGTACAATACGAAGATGACCACCTTACTCTCTACTACCCTTTTGTATATACAAGGTTCGTCTACCATTTTGATGAAGTCAAACACTTTGACTATCACATCAAAACAGATGTTCCAACTCCGCGATGCCTGCTTCATTATGTAAAGCAACTTGCACACGTTTCCGCTGCTCCCACTGTTTACGAAGACCTCTGGCTGTGTTCTTATAGACGTTCTCTTCTAAATCAGTATTTGGAAAAGCAGTCATGGCACCCAACCGCCAGATATCGTAGTCATGGTATGTAGCCGTGGTAAGTAGGATCTGGATAGACTTAAGCATAGTTACTGGAAAAATGTTTCATCATTATCCACGCCTGGTCGATGACGAAAACCTTTAACAAGCCTAGCTTTGAAAGTCTCAACTTTTCCATCTACACCAAGTAATCTTCTCAAGATATACTTGCTCCTGATGGGGATTTAACCCTTCAGTTATAGCAACCAAAGTCCATACTTTGTTGGTGTATAAGGATTCCATCTCAGATCAATAAGCATCCAGCCATTCTTACAGAGTCCCTACTCTCGATGGCCTGCTCGAAACTGGTTGGGTCATCATCTCATGATGCAATCCTTGCTCCCACTGTCATCGAGAAACCGAGGTATCTCTCAGGCGGATGAGGAACCCTACTAGATCGGCGGAGAGGCTGAGGTTCGTCGGGGACTATAGAATCCTTTGGTTCTACCAAATTATCTGCTGTAGTTTGTATAGCTGGAACCTTTCCAGTTCTACATTACAGACCTTGCCTCGAGCTTGTCCGGATTTTGCTTTTAGACATAGGCCGGTCAACCCCAAATCTTAACTAGCTTAAGACATGGGCTCTTCCCTTTCCATATCACATATGAAGCGGTAGGCAACTGATTTGACTGGAACCCTATTCAATAGGTATGCAGCTTCTCAAGTGCATAACTCCCAAAAGGAAATAGGAAACTCAGTAGTACTCATCATAGAGCACACGATATCTAATATTGTGTGATTGCTCCGCCCCGATACACCGTTGTGTTGTGGTGTATTCAGAGGAGTAATACTAAGAGAGAATCTCATTTTCCTTTAGAATAGTCCAAGGATTCCATGCACAAGTATTCTCCTCCCTGATCTTATCATAGGACATAATACTTATACCCGTATTTTGGTTCTCTACTTCTAACTTATATTCTGTGAATACCTCAAAAAGTTCGGACTTATGTTTCAACAGGAACATATGACTGAATCTTGAGAGATTATCAGAGAATATAATGAAGTATAAAGAACCAGTCCTGGCATGTGTAGACAGGAGACCTTACATACATCATCATGTATCAGTCCCAAGAGTTTACCAACTCTTCCTCTGTTTCCAATAAACAGAGCTATGGTCATCTTATCTTTGTGACATGACTGGCAAGTTTCACAAGATGTAAATTCAAACTGATTTAAATATACATCTAAATGTAACTTTAGCCAGTCGGGTCGCATTGATATGACCTAGTCTACAATGCCTCAAGAAGGATTCGTTCATTTCTAAACTCTTCCTCTTGTGTGTGTTCTGTATACTAGGAACTGGAGTTTGATTTAGAACATCAATGCTTTTAGATAACGTGCCTGAATCGATCAACTTTTGATATAGGAAATGTTCAAAACATTATCCATCAATACAAAATTATATCCTTTCTTTAGTAATAAAGAGACTGATATGATTTTGTATATCAGGTTCGGTATCTAATAGCATTTATTCAGAATCAATGTATTCGTAATACAGGGTGACAGTGACCAACAGACTTGGCTGCAACACTTGCCCCGTTTTCTGTCTCATGAAACTTATCACCCGTTCTCAGTTTTTCTACCTTTTTGTAGCCCTATGTAACAGATTACATATCTGGGATCCTGATCCGGTATCATATACCCAGGATGCAGAGGATACTGAGAAACAGTTCTTTGTAATGAACACACCCGAAGGAGATGCATCATATGCACTTTCTTCGTTTGGGCGGCATAGGAATTCTGGTATTCCCCAATTTCCTGCTCTGTCTTATAACAATTATAAGTTGGAGCGGGACCAACGTTTCCCAGCTCAGTATAACAAGCGGGTTCGTTCAATACATCCATTTTATTATCTTGATTAAGGCGTGATATGGTCGCTACCTGGAGAGAGAGAGAAGAAAACACTCTGCGTGCACTCTTGCAAGATTAGATTGGTTATGTATTTTATCTAATCAGGATGGCTCCCACTGTTTTTATTAAATCTTCCTTCAAACCCTAAAAGGAAAGACTAGCCGGGATTAATTACACTCTACAAGTTCGCCAATCTTTCAGCCAGGCCAGTGTCGGTACTTTGAGGGAGGTTCCCCGTGCTTTCGCACGGACCTAATTACTGTAAACCTCGTTTTCCCAGAGGCGTAACCCCGTTGACACCTTTCTAGACACCTACTTGATCGGCTAATTGCAAAGTGCAAAACTCTCCCAGGAGTAACAATTACTCGCAGTGGGTATCGGGATCCAACTATCATATAGAAGGTATGCAATCTCATTGCAAATTTCAACACTTGAAACTCCCGATAAAGGTTTTTACCCCTAGCACCTATGACCTTAACTATGGTCAACAAATCATAAGTACTAGTCAAGTTCTACCCGTCATTTCGTAATTAATTAGACCCACCCACATGACCCTTAACTAAGGTCAACAAAGTCACGCGACTGTCCTAACTAATCGCATCATATGCGGTGTAGGAAGACATCACTTAGCTACCGTACACTGTGCCTTGACTATGGTCAACAAACACAGCACGAATACTAAGTACTCTACTTCCTAAAATGACGGAGGGTTGCGTCTGGTTTTTGTGAAAACCTTTAACGCTTTGAACTTGATCTCGTTGCGGAATCAAATGGTTTTTAAATGGAATGTTTTTGAGGCTTTTCTAGTTTTGCTAAAGGGGTCACTCCCGGTGAAGGGATCGTCGGCCCTTTCCTCGTCGAATGAGGTGCGGGATATATCATATATATCACTGTGCAAAGCAGAAACTATAGAAGCGATCAAAAGACAAACCGAGGGTTGTAGCATCTGCCAGTTATTGCTAAAGGAGTCACTCCCGGTGAAGGGATCTCGGTCCTTTCCTTATCGAATAAGGTGCAGGATGTTCTACAAGGAACACCACGATGCAAAGCAAGAACTGTAGCTACCTGTTTTATTTTGAAATTCGATTCCACAACATCAATTAGGTTTATTTTCTTTTATTAATCTCATTAATGAATATCCCATCAATTAAGTCCACCTAATCATCACAGATAAATATAACGTACGCTTATGCCATCCGCATTCGCCTCGATGTCCCGTCTGCACCGTTAGGTTAGGTAACTAACGCCAGAGCGAGGCAGGGCTAGCGCGGGTGTAAAATATAAGCAACGTCTATATAATATATCATATATACTATATATAATACCTGTCACAGAACATCATATGATCACATCACAGATAAATCACAGCAGAAGAAACATATGAAATATTGGATATACTAGGACGTCCGTGTTTTCAATACGAGCCAGTATAAAACACGGATTCCACGGTTGTGATGAATAGCCAATCCCACACCCCTAGACCCCTACGAGAGCGGCAAGCAACCCTACCAATTCTAGGGTTAGGAGACCCGGACTCGACTCCTCGAGTTGGTCTCCCACTGGACCCCAGAACCCGGTTACTTGTGTTCCCCTCCTTGGGTCTATCCTAATGCGGAAAAGTAAATAATATACATCAACGGTGACAACTTCCGCAACCTGGAAGTGCCCCAATAAAAGAATATTACATACAAGTTTTTTACATGAAGGAAAATGAAAAAACACTCATCTCACATAAAAAACCCCGGCTATTCAAACACGACGATCCAATATAACATATCCAGCAACACATAACATCTCATGTCATCAACGTAAGTAAACATGCGTATCCCAATTGTCGTTGACATATAGCAACGAAACCGGCGATATCACATATTACACTTACGGTCACAGAAAAGAAAGTGTAAAACTACAACAGTTGGAATCCGCAACCACCTCAGACATCGCATGCCTGACCAAATGAAATACTTAGACATCGCATGCCTAACAATTATAAACCCCGCATTTTAGTCTCATTATCGAAAACTCTTTTCAATATCAAGTCGGGCAATTCAACAAGATTCCCGACATTCTGATCGAATGCTCGTCGCAAACTTTAGTAGGCGGCCGCACCCCCGATACCTTCGACGAAGTGCACCAAGGCGGAACACCGCTGCTGCGAGCACCCAAACGGATGCTTTCGGCGACGGGGTTCTCCTACAGTCACTTGGTCGGGGCTATGGAGTGAGGCTGTCTATTAAGTTTACCCGGCGAGTATCCGCGTACACTACGTGATTGCAACGGACTTTTGATCACATCAAAATTCCGTGGCAACCGATCAAGGGAGACTAAACTGCTATGTTTATAATATTCATTCCGTTATCTCATAACTATTTGCGAATTCCAATTATTGTATCACATTCCGGATAAATAAAAAATGCTAAACTTTTCGATCGAACAATCGAACACCCAAGTTTTCCCGATAATACTCAACACATGAAATAAGTCTTTAAACATTCAGTTCGTGCCTCAGTACCAACGGTCCAGCCGTAGAAGGGTCAAGCCAACGCCTCACATGTGGCACGCCGTACTGCCCCAAACCCGAAGGTTCAAAGGGCAGTTCAAGACGGTCACATAATCGAGTTAAGGTTTGTTGTCTTCTAGAGGGTCCATCGCGTTACTTGCACTACTTAGAACGTCGTTAAACTACGGAAAAATCCAACAATTGGAAATTTCCCGGCAGGGGAAAAATGTGTATTTATATCCGGTCGAACTTTTTAACATATTCTAAAAATACCCGGAAAAGCAAACCGACAAAAATTAGACAGTCCGATCGAATACACCGAGTCCCTAATACAACCCAGAAAATACAACTCTGGAATAAATATTAAAATATTCCCAGGAAAACCAGCACCAGAAAACAAGAATTACTGTGCAAAGTTTGAAGTCCAATCATGTCACGTGACCGCGGAACCGTCGCAGAAGCCAGGCTCCTGCCGCGGTTCCGCCGCTCAATAGAGGTATCAATGAAAAATTTTTGCATCGTAATTCTTAGAATTCCTTGCTGGATTTTCTGCATATTTTTAATTTCGAAAAAACCACATTTTACAGAAATGTCCAGAGAGCATTTTCAAAGTCGGGGTTTTGGGTCGATCGGACTTCTAACTCCGTCAGGACTTCGCCTAAGGCTCTAGCTAGGCTCTGATACCACTGTAGGGTTCCTAGGCACTCTAATGGAGTCTCACAAGTGATCAAACATGCAAATTTCTAAAAATTACGGTGCCGAGAAAACCTAGAACGGATCGTTAACTAGATATATATAGGCGAAGCAAGCAAGTAAATGCAAATGTATCTAAAGGAAAGGGGCTACAACCTTTGTAGATCCGGTCCACCACTTCCTAAGCTCCACGATGATCTCCCTCCGCTGTCCAAATCGAACTCACGACTCTAGCATTGGCATCATCGAAGAATGGGCGGGCTTGATCGTCGGTTCGATGCCGAAGATGATCTACGTCGAAGCATCACAAGAACAAGCTCCAACTTCACCAAGCTTTGAAAACTTGTGAAGTGAACACCCTATACAACTTAGCAAGAGGTAGAGGATGAAGAAATAGGAAGTGGGTAGACTTTATATTTGGATTTCTCACTCAATTTCACTAGTTGCCATTAATGGCCACTAGCTTTCTTCATGTTGAAGAAGATGAAGAAGAAGAAGAAGATATGATAAGTTAATTAAAAATGAGATAATTAAATCAATCCTTATCATGACTTCAACTATAGTTAAGTGTAGAGAATTAACTTGGGTTAGTTAAATGGTTAGGGTTAAGTATAAGACAAGAATGGAGACAAAGTCAAAACTTCAAGAAAGTTCAACTAAAAACAAAACAAGCAACCATTCATTTATCTTTTTCATTTTCCAAAATGGATATAAATAAATAAGATAAATGAATAAGTAATTAAGTAAACAAAACCCTAATCATTAACTTAACCATAGTTTAATTCTTTACACTTAACCAAATAAGCATGTATCATCAAACATGATACAATCATGTGCACAAAAGTATATCACATATACAACTTGCACAATTCAAGTGAGAAAATCCATTTAAAGTGAACCAATACTAGTTAATGCAAAGTAATATATCAAATATATAATTATACAATAAATCATTAAATCAACACTTGATTCAATGATCCGGTCATATCGCATATAACCGGCTAGTATCCAATATATCGGCTTCTCGAATCAATCCTTGATTCGATAACCAGGTTATATCGCATATAACCAATCGATACATTCGTCGCGAGAATGGAATACGGTATCACATACACGCATTACTCTCGGTCCCGCACATATCTCATATGCGCTCCTATTTCCTTTCGCTTGAGCCAGGAAACCTCTGTGTAGGACTCTAAAGACTCGTCAATACGCCGGCAGCAGATGATGATCATATCAAACACCCACAAGCCGCAAGCGGTCTGCTAAACGTAACGGCCACCCGGGTATTGAGCGATCAGAAGATCGACGAGCAAGCCCGCTCACACTCCTGTGAATCCAACCAGTAACACTTACCGTACAGTCCGGTCTGTTCGTCTGATATGTCGCATATCTCGCCTAGGGGTGGTAAACGTCAGACCCCAATAGCTCGATAAGTCATGCCGACGTAGGGTCCATAACATTCGTGAAGCTACTGATAACTCTTACCAGTATATCACTGCAACCCTGGCCAGGGATTTCCTGTTATGGCCAGTCGAGCATAGCACAACATCAACCCCCAATACCGGGAGAGACGAATCCCCTCCTATCGCTCATTGCCTCCATGTGAATCGGGACTGTACCCAAAAACCACCTGTTTGCACAACTCAGTAGAGCCGTGGTAGGGTGGAAATCAAAGCACAGTGGGAGACACACAAGACTCTATGACGATCTCGGGTCAACAGACTAAGCTGTACCAGTGTCACCAGAGAACTGCCATCTGACGTGAGGTATAATACCATCTGGGAGTTCTCGGCGAGTCCGTTCAGTGTACCCAGTCTCCACTGAGCACCCGCATACCATCTTCGATGTCAAACACCAATGGATATGGGATCATCCATCGCTCATCGCATGGGTCGAGAAGATATGCACTAGTCTACTCTGGAATATCGATGCCCCGTCTCGATATTCCCACGACAAGGAACATTTCAAGGATGTACTCATGGACTACCCAGGCCCCACTAGTATGATCTACATCATAGTCCTGGAAGTCGAGTACACATCCTAAGGGCTTTATCAACATGTAATCAGAGAGACAGAAAATATACATGTTAAGATAAAGAGCAACCAGATAGCGTACTATCATGTCGAGCAAGAAAGTCCTACCTATATATGTCCCAGCATCCACTACAATATACATCCAATGTACAGTAATGGCCTCTAGGGCATACATATAACTAACACCCTCCGCGCTCCTCAGCATGTTGAGGAGCTCTGAAAGTTCAACTTCTTTTTCTTGTAAGTTGAAGTTCAGTATGAACTGGGCATAAGTGGAAGGAAGGGACTGGAGAACTAAGTCCGTATAGAGCTCACTCTCCAATATGGTCCCTAGGTCCGCGAGCTCCTCAATGTAGCCGATCATCTTAAGCACGTGTTCTGCTACTGATGATCCGACGGCCATCCTTGCCAAAAATAACTTTTTCGATGCTTCGTATCTTGCGATACGAGATTGCTCTCCATACAGTTCTTTTGTAAGAAGAAATATGGATTCCAAGTCCATATTCTCGTGCCTCCTCTGATGTTCATTGTCCATAGAGGCAAGTACAAGGCACTTGGCCTTCGCGCTATCAATCTCCCAAGTCTTACGGATTTCCTTATCCGCGACGCTGGAGTGGGACCAGGGACAGGGGGAGCTTTGGTGGTAAGAAGATACCCCAGCTTGTCGTAAGTGATTGCCATCTTGACATTCCTGAGCCAATCTTTGTAGTTTGGCCCTGTCAGTATGTTTTTATCTAGAAGTAACTTAAGTCCAGTCATGTTGAATGGTCGCTGCAATTAGGAAAGAGAGAAGAAACACTCAGCTTGATGCTCTTGCAAGTTTAGAATGGTTTTTAGTTTGTCTAAACAGGATGGCTCCCACTGTTTCTCGAATCCCTCCTCAAACCAAAAAGGAAGAATTAGTCGGGATCAATCCCACCGCACAATACTTGCTTAACCGTTCAGCCAGGCCAGTGTCGGTACTTCGAGGGAGGTTTTCCAACGCTTTCGCGAAGTTCCTTAATTAAATAACCTCTTTTTCCTGGGGGCGTAGCCCCGCTAACACCTTTCTAGACACCTACTAGGTTTATAGCATTGATCGTTTAGTGAGAAATTTCCCGAGGAGTAGCATATACTCACAGTAGGATCGGGATCCAAATATCATCGCGTGACGAAACTGAAGGAATCCTACCAGAATCATCACACTCCAAGTGGTATGCAAATCTAGCAAGTTTCAGTACTTATGAAACTCCCGATGTGGATTTTTGCCCCATACTCTTATGACCTTGACTTTGGCCAAAATATCATAAGTCACATGTCAAGTTCTACCCATCATTCTCCAGGTTAATTTGGATCCATGCGTACCTACCCTTGACTTTGGCCAAAATGGCAGTACGACTGTCCCAAACCAACGCATCTATCTATGCTACACATGAATACCCAATAGCTACCAATCACTATGCCTTGACTTTGGCCAACATACACAGCTTGAATACTATTGACTATTCATGTGAAACGACGGAGGGCTACGAATGGTTTTGGCAAAACCGTGAACGTAGTGAACTTGACATAATCGATGGAACGAGATAGCTTTTAAAAGAAGTGGCTCAAGCTCCGCATTTAAAAGTTAGTTTTGAAAAGAACCGAGTGGTTTTCCGAAAGTGTTCCAACGATTTTAACTTGGTTTATTTTCTTGCATTAGTTCTTTTAATGCGTGATATTCTTGCATTAGTTCTTTTAATGTGTCCCATCATTTAATCCTACCATTGCAGAAAACAACCAAAATATGATGTACGCTTATGCCATTCGCATTCGCCACGGGGCCCCGTCATTACCCGTTAGGTTACTTAACTAACGACAGAGCGGGGGCTGGGCTAGCGCGGCTGTAAAACATAAGCAATGCCTAAATAATATCATATATAGATATACTACAATGGTAGCCATTTCAGATCATAGATGAACACATTGGATATACTAGGAATCCGCAATTCGTACGAGCCTGTAACGAAAAGCAGATTACACGGTCGCGGTGAATAGCCAATACCCCACCCAAGACCCCTACGGGTGCGGCAAACTACCCGCCAAGTACCCGAAGCGAAGCAACCTCCCTCAACTCCGTGAGTAGGCCACTCGGCACTTCGGCATACCCGGTAGTTTGTGCACCCCCTCCATGGGTCTATCCTAGGAGCAAAAACAGTAAAAAGAAATTATACAAAGACGGCTACAACCCCGACCCGGTTGTGCGGCCATACAAATAATTATTACATCAATTTACAAATTTACATGAATTGAAAGAAAAGAAAACTCTCGTCTCACAACCCCCGGCTATTCACCCGCGACAATCCAATGAATTCATATACACATTCCAATAACATTACAGATCACAGATTTGTATAACCCCCACTAATCGACATATAGCGATTAGTAGACGTTCAATACAAATATCACATCACAGAAAAACCCGTCAGCTTAAGTCTTTTAGAAGTTCGATCAAAAATACGGATTTACAGGCCCCAAATACAAAATTTTCGTTCTGGAAAATCTGGGCAGAAAATACATATTCCAAAAATCCCAAAACAACCCCAGAAATATACTGCACCAAATTTGGACCTCGGCCGAGTCAACTCGGCCGCGGAACCACGGCGGAAGCGTGCTCCCGCAGCATTTCCGTGGCGCTTTGAACGGTTCATGGGACCAAATTTTATGGTTATTCTAACAAAAGCCTGAGCCGATTTTTAAGATGAAATTTATCAACTTTTGAACAGAATAAAAATCGGCAGAAACTTGAAAATCTCGGGTTCGTTTCGTGACTTTTCTTTGATCGATCTTCTAGCTACTTTGCTAACATGT
This sequence comes from Agapanthus africanus, assembly GCA_030015575.1. Classification (NCBI taxonomy): domain Eukaryota; kingdom Viridiplantae; phylum Streptophyta; class Magnoliopsida; order Asparagales; family Amaryllidaceae; genus Agapanthus; species Agapanthus africanus. The sequence continues at coordinate 153,083,080 of CM057350.1, forward strand.
TAGATAGAGTTTAACTAGGCTCTGATACCACTGTCAGTCCATGCTACCTCTCCCGGTACTTTCGGGCATGCGGAATTTGGTGAAAAACAATTTTCTTAGAGGTGGTAACATGGACTCAAAACCGGATCTTTGTTAAACATCTAACTAACAACCTAACTACGAGTTGCTAACTACTCGGTTAGGGGGTTATACCTTTCTTTTTCTCGAACTCCTTCGTCTTCAAGCTTCGATGGTCGTCCGAATCGGCTTCTCCCCGTCGTCTCCTTGCGCCGAAGATAGATCCACCTGAAAGCTTCAACCTTTGGCTCCTTCTTCGAACTTTGAAGAAACTAGTTCACTCGGTTTGCTAAACCTTGTGAACTAGAGTGAGTAGAGAAGAGTTTGTATGGGATTTTATCTATGGTTCTTGGTTCTCAACTCATGAGACAAGTGAACCATAGAGTCAAGAGAGGGAGAGCAAGAGGAGGAGATGAGAGCTCAAGAACAAGAGAGAGAATGAGCATAAAAGAATGAGAGAAGACTTTTCTCATTTGGCTCTCATAATCCAAAACAATCATAACACCTCATATCAATCAAGTATTATGTGATGGTTTAAGCAACCATAACCATATCATTTCATGCACTCATTTTGCACAAAAGAGCAAGCAAGCAAAAGTCTTTGCCATGAAATGATAGCTATAGTTATCATGATGGTCAACTAGTCAAGCCTAGTCAACCGGTCAACAAAGTCAACAAGTCAACAAAGTCAATCCCTCAACAACCATGTCACCATAATACTTAATTAATATAATTGTTAATCACATATCATATTCTCATTAGGGTTGAGTAAAAAGTCAATAGTCAACTGTCAACGGTCAACAACCCTAATGAGAATCCTCTGCCTCTGTCTCTCCGTCAACTGTGCATACACACCCGCATTCGCGTTCCGAGGAACACGAATGCATACTGGATAAAACCAATCCCAAAAGGTACACTAGGATCTGGCTTAAACCAAAGCCCGCTAGTGTGAACTGTCCGGACACTGTACGTGCACAAGTGCACGGATGTGACCGAACCCTATCGCAAAACCATGCGACCTGTTGCAAAACCATGCGACCTCTACTCTTTTGCCTAAAGGCGGATAGCTTTCTGTGTGGGACTCTAAAAACTCGACACTACGCTGGCAGTGGGTTTAACCACAGACCGCAAGCGGCACTAGCTGTGCGTAACGGTCCCCAGGTAGATGCCGACAAGAAGACTGACGAGGCGAAACCCATCTGAACTCCTACTGAGCCTGAATGTGACATTCTCCGTACAGTCCGGTCTGTTCGTCTGATACATCGCATGGCGGGCCTAGGGGGCGGTAAACGTCAGTCCCCCAATATTGGTACAAGTCGTGTCGGAGTGAAGCCCAAAACACCCTGAGATAACACTGGAAACCTACCAGTATATCTCGTTTTCCCTGGCCAAGGACTACTCATGTAATGGCTCTCCTAGACACAGCGCGATGTCAACCCCCAATACCGGGAGAGACGAATCCTGTCTAACCGTCACTGCCTCCAAGTGCTTCGGGAATGCACCCAACTACCACCTGTTTGCACGACTCCTTTGAGCCGTGGTAGGGTAGTAATCAAAGTACAGTGGGAACACACTCGAGGCGAAGTGACAGTGTCAAGTCAGCGGACTAAGCTGTACTCATGTCACCTGGGAACTGATAACTGACGATAGGCATAATACCAACTAGTCAGTTCCCGATGAGTCCTGTCCAGTGTACTCGTAACCCAACGAGCACCCGCATACTATCTCAAGTACGACGTACCGACGGCTGTGGGACAGACCGTCTCCCACACTGGGATGAGAAGCGCATGCGCTAGTCTACTCCGGAGTATCGATGCCCTGTCTCGATAGTCCTGCGACCAGGGACCTGCATAAGGATGTGCTTATAGATTACCCAGCCCCACTAGTGTGACTGCCATCACAACGCTGGTAATCAAGCAAAGATCCTAAGGGCTCCACTAATGTGTATAGGCGATATACTAAAATAAACACATGTACACATTGAAGTAGAAACAAACCAAGTATCATACTACTATTTTGAGCAAGATTGTATATATAAGGTGAATATTCCAAGCTTCCATTAAGTAATATATAAACTAGTATGATACAGTAATGGCCTCTAGGGCATATACACTAACAGGACCTTGGTAACCTGTAGTACAAGGCTCCTTCGATAATACCACGGAACAACGGCATGGATGTAATTACGTCTTAAGTGACCACCTCGTGCCACCTTTAACATATTCTGTACCAGTCTACCCCTTAAACCCCGCGATGTATTGTTTGTATTGTTATCTTGTAAATTGTATTGATTGTAAGATTGATTAACTGACCGAAACCATGATATCAGTAAGCGGTTGTAACCATAGAGTCATGTAAATGGAATAACTGAGAATCATGTAAAAGGAATAGGTATATCCATGGTTCGGTTCAGTCAAGATGTATAGATTGATATTGGATTCATGAATTCATGAGTTCATATTGAATTGGAATCTTGTAGATTATGGATTGACTTGAATCATATTCAAGTCAGACTAATCAGACTCAAAGCCGAGTCAGACAATCAGGAATGTGAATCGAAGTTTTATAATTGCTAGGGTCTTTAGGGTAATTTATAAAGCTTGAGGGGGTTTTATGTAAAAATACTTTTATATACTTTTCAAAATACGCCTCAAGTATTTATTATTCGTCTTTAGGGTTGTAATGAGGGTGGATTTTATATTGTGACATTTCTAGTGAAAATATCCTAGTTTTATAAATAAGGGTATTTATCTGTAATATTAATTATTTGAAGTTCGTGGTATTTTAGTGTAAAATTTATTCTTGTGATTTTTAGAAAAAGGTGGAAAATTTATATTATAATAAAATAGATATTTAAATGATAAATATACATATATTTATACAAAAAATAATTTTAATAAATATTTTATATTTCAAAAATCTCATTTTCTTAAGATGTCGTATTTTAATCCTTTCGAGACCGAATGCTCCTTGCGGAGGTCTGACTCTCGCACTACTAAAACGAGGGTGCACGATAAACCGCACGATCCCGAACGGGTTCCCCAAAGATGGGTTGTAGCGGCGCTTTGCAAAGATTGTAAAATACTAATCCTTTATAAAACGGTTTTATAAAGTAAAAGGTATTTATTTGCAAAGTGTAATTTTCCGTATTTTAGATTCCAGGGTTTCCTAAGCCAACTAGCCTATTTCTAAAAGGTCTAAACGACAAGTCGTTAGAAGCCTCAAATCGCCTCTTCACCGCCAATTGCGGCCAGGTAAGTGCCAGGTAAGTGGGAGGCTCTCCACTACAAGTAGTGGCCCTAATTAAGTAACCACTTGCCTTAGACACACTTGCCTAGACACCACAAAGTCAGGTTTAGTTAAACGATCGATGTCCACAACTTATCGTGTTTTTCCTAATAAAAGGTATTTATTTAAAAGTGTATCAAATCTAAAACTTTTAAGAATGGTTTTTATTAAGAATATGGTATTTTAATGAAAGTTTCGTTTTATCGTATTCTATGTTTTGATGATATCGTTTTAGGGTTGTATTTGCGTGTGTGTAGAGGTAGGTCATTACCTCGTGCTCTATTTTAAATGTATAGAAAAGTTAAGAGTTAAATGTGAAATAGAAACATGATGGTACTAAAGTGAAAAAAATACGATAAATTGAAAAGGTTATCATTTCATGTGAGAAAACTTGTTCAAATTGATTTTTAAAAGTTTAATAGTCAAGATAAAGATGTTTAGAAATGAATGTATTGGTTAGAAATGAAATTTTATATACTAAGGAGTGTAGGGGAACTAAAGAAGTTGCCGAGGCGTTGCTTCGTCGCTAGTTGTTTCTAAAAACGTCGCGGGAATTTCCGCCGGAATCTCGTCGGAGCTTCGCCGCGAACTTGTATTCAAAGCACACACTTCTTGGAAAACTTTTGAGAGAGTGGCTCAAGATTTTGGGGGTGAGAGGGTAGTGTGTAGGGTTGGTATTTATAGGGTTAGGCTAGGGTTAGGGTAGATGAAAAGTTAAAAATAAAAATGTGATAAAATGTAATAAAAATGTATTAAAAGTGGAGTAATTGGGGTTTTTAAAGAGCTCTGGAAGTGGTCTGAGGCTGAAATTTTGTAGGTGCATAGGGAATATGAAAAGACACAACTTTCATGTTGTGGCCATCGCCGGAATCGGCCGACTCGGGGGTGACTCGGCCGTGACTCGGTCGGAGCACTGAGTCGGCCGAGTCGAGGCCGAGTTGACCGATTCCCGGCCGAGTCCGGCGGCTAGGATCCCCCCCGACGGTTCATCTAACTCCTGCAAGTGTTAAATCTTTGGGTGTAGTGGGGTTTTTGTGAGATATGCACGTGTAAACTCTTGGTATTCTAAAGGTTTTTAAAAAATCAATATAAAAAATAATGTAGGGTATGGGATTTGAACTCTGGTGGCTCAGTTCAGCAGTGCAAGGTATTACCAATGAGCTACAAGCTCCTTCTTGTAATTATTGTGGTATTTAATTACTTAAAATGATAGCAACAAGAATAAATACTCCTAATATACATTAAATTTAAAGTAATTTCTTATACACTAAAAATGGAGTTATTACATTCTTGTAACTTGTAATTAAAAACAAAATAATTACTTATATCTTGTGCTCAGTCTAAAATACCCCTTTATGATTTTGAAAAAAAAATTAAAATTCTGTGTAGAAAAGTGTATAGGAAAATTAGGGTTGTTACAAACGATATCAAGTTCATTACGTTAAAGGTTTTCGCCAAAAACCAGCTGTAGCCATCCGTCATTTCAAATTAGTATTTCTTAGTATCCGTGCTGCGTTTGTTGACCTTGTCAAGACGTCCTGTGTGGTAGCTCTGTAATATTTTTCTGTCGCATGGATGTGTGGATTGGTTAAGACAGTCGTTCGACCTTGTTGACCTTGTCAAGGGTCTTTGCGGGTGGGTCTAAGGCAATTAGGATAATGATGGGTTGACCTTGAGTAGGACCCTTTGACTTGTTAACCTTGTCAAGGTCACTTACATCCTAGGGGCAAAAACCATAGCGGGAGTTTCAAACATACGGGAAACTTGCCAAGCATGCGCATACCTTCTGGAGTGTGGTGACTTGAGTGGATTCCGTCAGGTTATCATATGATGATAGTTGGGTCCCAATTCCCACTGATGAGCATATATACTCCTCGGGATATTTTTCACTTAAATGTTCCCGACAAGTTCTCCTTTTAGAGTTTGAAGGAGAATTCGAGGAAACAGTGGGAGCCATCCTGATCAGATAAAGTGATTACCAGTCTGATCTTGATAGAGTACACGCTGAGTGTTTCTTTTCTCTCTCTCTGGTACAACGACCCATGACTTACCTTAAAAACTCATGAACAAATTTGACCGAACCATCTTACACCCTTTGGTTTTGGCTTGTCTTGATTCACAACAAAGTCGCATATATCCCTACCACTCCTACTCTACTCTTTGCATTTCTTCAGAACACGTCGTATCACTACAGTGATCCATATTGCTAACGGCCATCATATAGTTACATACAAACTAGAAGAAGTTACTTCGGTCGAGGATGGCCACAGGTTCTGAAGAAATTGAATAGGATTATTCGGTTGTCTCTTCCCTTTACCTTCTCTCAGGTTGCGAGAGCTCCTTGATTAGAAGAGTACACCGTTACGCTTATTGAATAGTCTTCTTCCAAACCTTAGGCTAGTGTCGAAAGGTAGGGAAGGAAGAAAACCAATTAGCCTAAGGACGGTGTACAGAAGGTAAAAAGTAGAGACATATAAAGGGACTAAAGTGAGGGCAAAAGAAATTGCGACTACTGTCATAAATCTGGATAATGGAAAAGGCATTACTTGGAATACCTGACCATCCCCTATGAAACATTTTCATGTTTCAGTTTTTTCTGTGTACATGTAAAAGAGAACTGTTTCCCAATTAATTCTGACTCCAAGGTAAATATTTACCAGATTTGGATCTCACATATGTATGATGTTACAGATGATGAGTAGGAGTAGAATATTGAGAAATGGGCAATTTGATCCTTAATATCGGAATTCGTTGCAATTGGTGATATTGGATTAAATCGTCTGGCTTTTGCCTGACGGCAAACATTTGGTTTTGAATAACCGTTGTTATACACCAGATTTTAATATGAAATATCTGTACCTTTATTTTTATAAAGTGGGATATACATTTTGAAAATTGTGTTGTAAACATTTACCTTTATCAGTTGAGGATAAGGTAAGGTGCATTGAATAACAGTATAAGACATTCTTGACCAAGATACAGTTTTCAATTTACAAAACACAAAATTTGAGTTGGTATACTCTTGGCACTTATACATGAAAGTGTATGTTGTCCAGTGTCCTTTGGGGCAAGTGGTTAGTACTCTTACTTCATTCAGGTTTACCTATGAGTTCTCTGGTTTCATACGCGCATTCGTAGTAATACAAGGTCCAAAGATTTTAAGAAGTTTGTAGGTATAAGAATAAAGTAGAGAAGCATGCGTTGGAAGTATCGGGATTCTTCGAAATGATCGAAGATGTAGATACTTATGCTATGTATTCCATTATAGTAATATCAAGAACTTAATTCTCTCACAGGTTACTCATCGGTGGACACGCTCCATGATAAGTAATATTGTATTTGCCTTTTTCCATTAGGTAAGATGCACTGGAAACAGCTGCATGACTTTTGAATCTGGTTCCATCTAAATTAGTGCCTTGATTCTATATTGATATAGAATGGTTACATATCTTCAGGTTGTTAGGATATGGAGTTATCCGGTTTCTGTCTAAAAGTAAAATCCGGACAAACTCGAGGCACGCTTCGGTAATGGCGGTTTGTGGATTATCCCAAGCATTAGCTAGGATTTTATTTCTACCATTTCAAAATCAATAGTTATATTGTTCTTGACTCGCCATATTTTTATAAAAGTATCTTTCTGCAAAAAAACTAGTGGGAGTCTAGTAGAATTGGAAGTGATTCCAAAACCACCAACGGTTACTGAAAATTTAGTAAAACCTAAGAATTCAGTTGGACTTGACAAACCATGGGCCACTCTGCAGATTTTAGTAGGTGACCTCAGACACCCGAGAGACACTTCAGTTTTCTTGTAGCCGGTGACAAGGAGGTCGGCATCATGGTGATGATGATCCTACTAGTTATCAGTAGGTCATAAGAAGTGGTAACTTCCAGGTGACCAGATGCTTCATATCCAAGATGGACTCTACGCACTTCAACAAATTATGGATTTTGGACTTTGTTGGGTGCTCTTGAAATGATAAAACCCATTATGAGCAAGAAGATCTTTCGAGATCTGTGCAGGTGGAAAGGTGCTAACCTAATAAGGCTAGACTTGTTGTAAAGAGTTTTCATCAAATACCTGTTGTGGATTGTGATGTGACTTTTACTTCAGTGTCTATACTGAAATCCATATGGATATGACTTGACACTGCTATTTTCCCTACTTGTTATCAGCGGGTCATAGGAAGTAGTAACTTCCAGGTAACTAAATATTTCATACCCAAGATGGACTCCACGCACTTCAGCAAATCATGGATTTTAGACTTTGCTGGGTGCTCCTGAAGAGGTAAAACCCATTAGGAGTAAGTAGATCTTTCGAGATTTATGCAGGTGGAAAGGTGTTAACCTAATAAGACTAGATTTGTTGTAAAGAGTTTTCATCAAATACCCATTATAGATTGTGATGCGACTTTTACATCAGTGTCTATGCTGAAGTCTATATGGATATGTTTTGACGCTGATGCAGTTCATGGCTATGATATCTGGCAGGTGGGTGACTATAACGTCTTTCCAAATGGGATTTTGGAAATGCATGTGTATATAACTCTTCAAGAGGGTTATCGTAGTTGGTGGGAGCAGCGGAAGGTGTGAAAGATGCTTATGTCTATTCGTAGACTAAAGCAAGGATAGCGGAGATGGATCATCTGTTATTGATGTGACAGTCAAGGTGGTTGACTTCATCAAAACAAAAGATGAACCTAGTAAGAAGGATATAAATAGTATTGTCCATATTTTAGATGACATACTACGGATAGGAAGTGATGTTCCTATACTACAATCGGTCAGATTTTGGTTGTCGCATAGTGTTCTCTCCACGTTGGATATGGATAGTATCAGGAGTTCTGGTGACTAGATCTATGGTTTTAGATCTAGATTTGGGAAGTTTCCTAAATCGGGTACTTAGACAGTATTCTAAAAGTATTTTAGAATGGATGACTCCTGGCGTGGTGGTGTACCCGCAGGTGATGGAGTCACCCTCTCTAAAAGGATGTCTTTTTGGATTGATGAGGAGAGGGACTAGCATGAATAACATATCATTTGCTTAGGCAGCTGAGTCAATCATGCAATGTCTTGTACAACACCAGATATTTGTTTTGCACTAGTTGCAATAAGCATATATTAATCCAATTCTCGAGAAAAAAAGGGAAGCAGTAAAGAGCATAAGAGGATCTTCTTGGTATAAGATAACGGCAGCCTCTTCTGGGATGCGGTTACCGATCATCGCCTCCAAGGTGACCTTGATGACAAAGTTGCTGTCAAGTTTTAAGTTTAGCCTCTTCTGAGGATCGGTATATTGGATAGTGTTCCAATAGAAATACTGAGGTAATCATGGTGCAGGATGCCGGTTATAACTCAACAGAGGATACAGCCCAAGAAGTTTGTTGGATGGAGGTGTTCATTGATGAACTTGGTCCCATCAGGTATCCAGAAAAATTCTTGAGACGGGGTATCGCTCATATTGGGAGATTATTCATCTCCGCAAAGTTGAGATATAGAGAGATGAAGTTGTAACATTGTAGCGAGTTCACTCACTGAGGCTATTTCTCAAACACGTTAAGTTTCACAAATGTAGTTTATGAAAATGATTAGTAGAGAAGTTGGGTATTCAATAGCACAGGAGCTGTGGGTACGCAGTACCGCAATAATTAGCCTTAAGTGCAAGTGGGAGATTGTTGGATATAGTTCCCTCAAGGCAATTATTGTAATTGCAGGCACGCGATTATGATAATTGAAGGAGGACCTATACATGTAGAACAAATTTACTCGAAATGATAATATGCTATCTGGTTTGTCTTTATCATTGATGTGTACACGTTTTACTTGTTATTACGTGTTGCTAAAACATAATGAAGAAGCCCATAGGATTCTTGACTACCAGTATTATGATGGCGATCATATACATGAGAGTTGGATGGTCTATAAGCACATCCTTAAATGTCCCTAGTCATGAGAGTATTGAGACTGGGCATCGATATTCCGGAGTAGACTAGTGTATACATTTAGAGACCCCGATGAAGGGCGGTGGCCGGTCTCACAAGCCATTGGTGCTATGTCACCTAAGATAGTATACAGGTGCTCACTGGAGGTGAGAACACTAGACGGACTCGCCGAGAACTTCTAAATGGTATTATACCTATGGTCAGATGGAGGTTATCAGGTGGCATGAGTACAGGTTAGTCCTTTGACCTGAAGTCGTCATTTGTATCATGTGAGTTCCCACTGTACTTTGATTACTATCCTACCACGGCTCAAAGGAGTCGTGCAAACAAGTTTTAGTTAGGGATTCGTCTCTCCTGGTATTAGGATTCGATGTCGTGCTGTGTTCAGTTGGCTATCACCAGAAATCCATGCCCACGGTGGGCGAGATTAACTGATTGTTGATCAATAGTATCTGAGTTGGTGATGATCTAGACTCAAAAACGACTTATCGGGTTAGTAGAGGTCTGGCGTTATCCACCCCCTAGATCCGATATGCGATACTCTTTGACAAAGAGACCGGACTGTATGGAGATTGTCACATTCAGGATCGGTAGGGTAAAGACGCACTTGATTGTCGACCCCCCTTATCGATAACTACCTGGGTAGCCGTTACGTACAGCTAGTGTCGCTGACGTGCTTGTGGTTAAACTCACTGCCATCGTATTGTCGAGTCTTTAGAGTCCCACACAGAGGGTTTTCCAGGTTTAGGCGACAGATCTAGGAGCCGTACGGTAGTACGTGCAGGGGGTCTGATTAAATACGTATACGCGATACACGGATTTTAATCAAACGGTTGATAATACTAGCCGGCTTAGGATTAAGCCAGATTATTAAATCAGGTTTTGATTTAATAATTTATATATGTATTTTGATACATGTATTTTAGTATTATTGTTCACTATTTATTTTCTCTCTTTGGTGCTATCCGTATTTTTATACGGATACGCGTATATGTAGCGATACATATACCAGGTGAAGTATTCCGTATTTGTACAGCAATGCTTCTAGAAGAAGGACATCTCATATTTAATTTTCTATTTAGAAAATTAAATGGGAAATGAGATGTAAAGTTAGAGACAATGAATCATGGCTACAACATTGTAGAGAGGCATGGTTTTCATTTAAAAATGATTAAATCATTTGGGTGCACTATTCATTTATGGTTGAAAAAAAAGCAAGCCATCATCACTTCAACACTTGATGTTTTTCTTGACTTCCTCACTTGAGCTCCATGGTTCATGCTTCATCTTCCCCTTCTCCTTCTTCTTCTTGCTCTCATATTTGAGCAAGATTCTAAAGAGAAAGATTTAGTGGGGTGTTCCTACATCACCGACCATCCAAACCTAGACACTTTGGATCGTCGGTTTGAGCCTCCTCCGCGTTCCCTCGGGTGGATCGTCTTCGGCAAGGGTGGTCAATTCTCAATCGCGATCCTGGAGACTATGAACTTGGAGGGGTCTTCCACAATTGGGTGGACACGCAACAAAGGTTGTATTCCTGAAACCTTGCATGTTTTAGATTTCTAGTTTAGGATGTTTGGATCGAATTCTCAGGTGTGCGCGTCCAGTGCCCGCAAAAAGTTTTTGTTTTCTCTTCCGCATCGACCGCGGCCTCCACGGCACGGGCCCCGGATCCCAACACAAAATCCCATGTTTTCAAAACCTTCTTTTAAATTTGTGGCTGTCCAAATTTTCGGCCATGGAAACCATTGCATTTTTCGCTATTTCTAGCCTCCCGGGGATCACGGTTTGGACTGAGAGCCCGGTGGTGGCGCGGGGGTGACCTAAGGGCTGTCCCCGGGGGCTTGAGTGGGTACACCACACCAGAAACCACCTCAAAGTTGTCTCGGAAGTGTGGCTGGGACAGCAAGCTTGCGGCTGCACGCTTGCTGTCCCAGCAGCCAACCAATGGCCACAATTTTGTGGCCATAGGTTGGGGGCCTACCCAATGCATCCCGGGGCCTCATGGGTCGTGTCCGAGGCCCCCCTGGGTTCTCAGGCAGTTTTCAGGTCCTCCAGGATTCCTTTTTTGCAAGAAATGAGATGGTTTTCGGTGCCGGGATGATCTTGGAATTCAATCGATTTTGGAATTTCAAGTTCGTGCCAATATGGGTTGTGAATTAGTTTGACACGGATTCAAATTAACTCTAATAAGTGTTCATTTATGTGACGTGCATATTGGATACGTGCGGGAGTTCGATTAAATGTATGATTTAATCGAATGTCCGAAAAATACTAGACGGTTTAAAAACCGGAATATTGAGTCAAGTGTTGACTTAATAACCGTATTTTTTTATGATTTATAGTATTGTGTATTGGATACACATGTAAGTCGATGTGCAACACCCCACGAGTTTTGGGGAGGCGGAAATATGAAAAACGATCTTTTTTATTAAGCGAACATCGACAAACCGAAGATCTTTGCTAAACGATAATTAACAAAAGGCATAGAGTTCTAAGCTACTATGTTAAAAGATTATACCAAACGATTCTAGTCCTTCGTCTTTACGATCTCTATGGCCTCCTTAGATCTCCACGTCCTCCTCGGCTTCCTTTCCGTGATAGACGATCCACCCGAGAACCCTAATCCAAGCTATAACCTCTAAACTTGAGGTTACTTAGTTTCTCTAGTTGCTAATAAAGGAACTAAGATGATGTAGAGATTGGTTATGGAGTGTTTAGTCTTTCCTAATCCTTATTCTCAACTCATGAGTGGTAGGATTAGGGTTTGGTGAAGGAGAGAGAGCTTGAGGAGAGAGAAGGTGGAGATGATAATGAGAATAAAAATCCTTCTCACTTGAATATATGATACATAATGAATTATCAAATAATATCAACTAAATGATTATTCACCATGCTTCATTTATTCAAGGAGAGTGATTCATCATGTGAGTCATTAGATCATTAATGATGCATTAATGATATGATGATTCATATGAATGAGTCACTAAAGCAATTAATGAAAAAGCCACCTCAACCCCTCATGTCACATCCTTCTAGAAGCTTCTCGGAAATTACGAGAACGCCCCTCGCATCCGTGAAAACACGGAAAAACTTTAGACTGTATAAATCCAATAACCCGATACTAGAATCTGGCTTAAACCAAAGCCGGCTAGTAAAAACTGTCTGAATGTCGTACGTGCGTTTAAACACGTATGCGTCCGAACCTTTGTCGTAAAACCATACGACCTCTATATCTTTTCGCCTGGAGTTGGGAAATCTCTGTGTGGGACTCTAAAGACTCGACTACTACGCTGGCAGTGGGTTTAACCACAGATCGCAAGCGGCACTAGCTGTACGTAACGGTCCCCAGGTAGTTGTCGATAAGAAAGCCGATGAGGTATCCCATCCGAAATCCTACTGAGCATGTCCGTGACAATATCCGCGCAGTCCGGTCTGTTCGTCTAAGAGTATCGCATGTATGGTCTAGGGAGGTGGTGGATGTCAGACCCTTAATAACCGTACAAGTTGTGTCGACATGGCTCAAGACCATCCGAGAATCTACTGATCAGTCCATCAGTAATTCTCAATCAGCCCTGGCCAGGGACTTATGGTAATGACCAACCGATCACCGTGCGATATCAACTCCCTATACCGGGAGAGACGAATCCCTAACAGTCACTCACTGCCTCCACATGGCTCGGGACTGTGCCCAACTAAAACCTGTTTGCACGACTCCTTTGAGCCATGGTAGGGTAATAATCAAAGCACAGTGGGAACTCACACGAGACAAATGATGACTTTAAGTCAACGGACTATCTGCACACATGTCACCTGAGAACTGCTATCTGACGTTAGGTATAATACCATCCAGTCAGTTCTCAGCGAGTCCTGTCCGGTGTACTCACATCCAGTGAGCATCTGTATACAATCTTAGGTGCACTCCACCAATGGCTGCGGGACCAATCCATCGCCCCTCCTCAGGGTCTAGATATGTATACACTAGTCTACTCCGGAGTATCAATGCCCAGTCTCGATACTCCTACGACCAGGGACATCTAAGGGTGTGCCTATTGACTATCCATCTCCCACTAGTATCACTGCCATCACAACGCCGGTAGTCAGACAAACACCCTATGGGCTTTATCAACATATATATATATATATAAACACCAAGTAAAATATATCATACGTTAAGATAAAGACAAACCAAATAGCGTACTATCATATCAAGCAAGACTGTCATGTACATACATATCCCAAGTATCCTATACAATGTAGGCCTCTAGGGCATATATATCCAACAACACACTCTCTCTATTTTTGTTATATTAGTATGCGATACTAATATATTATTATTGCATATACGATACGTAAATTGGAAATGTATTTGATACATGTTTTATTCTCTTTATAAATGTGTGTGTGTGTGTAAAGCAAAGAAAAATGGTATAGATTAAGAATAAACATAAAGAGAAAAGAAAAGAAAAAAATTTAAATGAAATGAAATGAAAAGAAGAAATAAAAAGAGTGGACTTCTTCTTACTTCTTCACTTTTCTTTTCTTTAATGAGTCATTTTCTTCTCTTCTCTTCTTAATTCTTTTCTTTTAATGTTTATTCTACATCTTTTTCCATAGGAGCCTTTATTCTACATCTTTTTTCATAGGAGCCATCATCTTCCTTCTCTCTTGAAAAATGGTGGAGTTTGGAAATGAGATTAGAATTCAAAAGGAAAGTGTTTTTCTTGATCCCATCACCACACACATTAACCTAGCTAATTCAATGAATGAGTTTCTTCACTTGAAAATTGAAGATGGAGTTTCGGGTGGAAACTCTTCACCGTGGATTATCTATAGCAAGGCGGTCAGCTAGTAGACTCTCCGGAGATCGTGAAGTCTAGCTTGGATCTTCCGATGGCGATCGGACACGCTACAAAGGTTGCAGCACTCTAAACTTGCTCTCTTTTCTTTTTGCAATTTCATCTATTTGAAGATCTTGTTTAGGTTTTGGTTTTATATTTGAAAAATTATTGTTTTCTATTTCTACCGTGGTTCGTGAATGTCATGACCCTAGAACCGAATCCCTAAATTAATAGTAAGTAATGTGGATTAAGGTACTTTAAAAGGGTACTCGCGAGTATAGGCTTGGCCTTCCATGAACTAAGTCCCCTCTATTGACCCTTGTCCTTCTGTTCTATACTCTTACCACTAGCTCTCGGCTAAAGCGAAGCACAACTTGTCTCGTCAATGGTCGGAAAATCATGAAGGATAGTGCGCCTAAATAGAGAGGGTTGTGTTGCTTTGGTCGGGATACAACTCAACGAGTTTGAACAAAGGAGGGGAATGTTACCATTCTTCAGACTACCCTCTCCTAAACCCTAACAAGCAAGAAGATCTACTCACTTATCATGGAAATGGAAAGAAAAGAAGGAAAAGGAGTTCATCAAATCCATAAGAAATGAAAATGCAACTAAGTTATTACAAGCAAACTAATGGTTGCTTAGCGTTTGGGGTCTTCCTTCTATGAAGAAGAGACCCACTTTGCTAATGGTAACCTACAATAAGATTCAACTATACTAAAACAAGAATTAAAAAAGCAAAAATGGAAAAAGAGACCAACTAAGAACAAGAAAGAATAATGGAAAAGATTTTATTCTATTAATCAAAATTACAATACAAGAATGTAAACTAAACTAAACAAATAAAAATACAAGGATGTAAAAGCTTCAATCTTCATCAAGAATGAGAGTCATGGGGCTAACATTCAAGCAAAGAGAAGAAAATATCCTACCAACTACCTATGACTAATTCTATGCTATCTAAAAACTATGTTTATTTTTTCATGCTGATCCAAGATATATATAGAGACTGAAGGGGAAACCCTAGGAAGATTCTAGAGCTACATGAAGTACCAAAACACCCCAAAAAACCCTAACTGTGTGCCACCTATTTGGCTTCCAATTGGCGGCCAAATGAACTAGGTTGGCGGCCAAAATGTTGAGTTCGGCATTAGGCTCTTTTATATGTTCTTTTGGGTATTTTTAGGGGTCTTCTAACACTTAGAAACTTGAATTTGAGGACTTTTAATTCTGCAGGATTTGACCATTGACCGTTGACTTTAACTAGGTCTGTTTTGTATCGTTTTGAGCTTGAAAGTCCTTCAATTGCTCCAATACCGGTTTCCTGCACTTATGTAGCACACACAGATTAAATAGCACTTATTTATATACATAATACTAAGAATGAACGGTATTAAAATACAATAAACCGTGATGAACACTACACCATACCAGTTAGTATTTGGAACAGAAGCTATGCTTCCTCTCGAAATTGAGATACCATCTCTTTGAGTCACAATCCATGAAGGACAAACAAATGAAGATAACGTCGTGCTAAGGCTTGAATAGCTTGAGAACCTAGATGACACTCGACTCAAAGCCCAGCAAAATCTAGAGCTCTACAGAGCGAGGATGTCGCACGCCTATAAGAAACTACTCAGACCAAGGGCCTTTGTTGTAGGCAAATTGTTCCTAACTCTAAGAAGCCCCATAATCCTAAATTGAAAGGCTAAACGAAAATTCGAGCCAAATTGGGAAGGCCACTACGTAATAGAGATGGTTTTCGATGGCGGCGCATACCAACTTGTGGACGTACATGGGGAACGTCCTATGCCTAGACACCACCGTGTCAGTGCAAAAAAGGATAAAAGAATTCATCATCAACACTTATTGAGCCTTAGCGTTGCTACCGCTCATCTTTTTCTTGGCACTCCCGTCTACCGAACTGTGACGAGTGCCTTGATATATAGGTTAAAGGACCTCCTGTTTGTCCGCTCACTGGGCCGCGAGCCTTCCCTGGCTGCTGCTCATCAAGTTGAGTGCCTTGGTGTTACTCCCGCTCATCTTTTTCTTGGCACTTTCCCCTACCAAATTGTAATGAGTGCATTGATATATAGGTCAAAGGACCTCCTATTTGGGCCGCTCTCCGATCCGCGAGCCTTCTCCGGCTGTTGCTCAATGACTTGAGTGCCTGGAAGTTGCCATCGCTCATCTTTTTTTCTTAGCGCTCTTGTCTACCGAACTATGATGAGCGCCTTGATTTATAGGTCAAAGGACCTCCTATTAGGCCGCGAGCCGTATCCGGCCGCCGCTCAGCAAAGTTGAGCACCGTGGCATGATCGCCACACAATCTTCTTGTCACGACCCGAAAAGACACGTGACCGGCACAAGGATCAGGTGAAGTCCGGTTGACCCTATAGTAACCCAAGTAAGCCTAAACTAAGAATCTAAACCATTTATAAGAAAAAATATAGAAGTGAAGTTTTAAGAAAAGATTTATAAAATGAAATAAAGCTTGTTTTGTAAAGTGTTAACGTTTGAAAAATGGACATCACCTCCTTTGTAAATTTTGAATAAAATTCCTATACAACAGCAGTAAATTAACGCATCCTCACACGGGAGCTAACTCGATGCCCACACGACGGAGACACAATCCATGCAAAAAAATACGACGCCTAAAAGCGAAGAACCAAAAACGGAAAGCAATAGAAACTATATAAATAAATTCAAGCTGACTCCATACGAGTTCGACATCCAAATATATACAACATTTAAGTCTCATCTCATTCTCTAAGTCAAGGAATACACAAGTGGTAAATGGAGTAATGAATAAATACAATAAAGACAAGTAAAAAAGAGACGGTTACGATGCAACTTCATAACTCACCCAGCAAAAGTGATCACGCCCCAAAAATGGAAATGTGCCAACGAAGCCTCTACTGATCCAAGCGATCGGTCCTATAAAAAGCTAAGGCACAACGGGGGTGAGTTGCCAACTTGTGAGCAGAAATACCTCACAAGGTAGAAATCGTATGCATAAACGAACTACCTACTATTCATAAAGTACAAGACTAACATGATGTGTGATAACATGTGTATAGCATAAGTAAATGTAAGCGCATCGTAACGGATCGCACACAATAGAAAAACAACATCAATAAAACCATCATCAAATCATATGTCAATCATCGACACTCGAAATCTCAATCTCATAAGATGCTATCTCTCGGACCATCCCTCATTCTTTTCTCATCATATAACCCCATTCGGTATCCTCCGGATATCCGCCATGTTCCATCATGTATCCGTAATCGGTTTCTTCTCCGTACCTTGATATCGGATACCACCAAACCAGTGCACCATGTATCCGTAATCGGTTTCTCCCCTAACCTCGATATCATATACCATAAAACCATAAATACATAGAAAACTCATTGTGGGCATATCATTTTCATTTCAAAAGTAAACCGCAATTTGCAAATATAACCAAGTTTTATAAAATGGTACCATGCGGTTTCTTAAATTTCATGGAAAACATAAAGTTCATACGAACAACAACACAAAATTAATCTTTGCAACAGCGAAAGCTAAGATATAAGAATACATAGAACAATGGTATCAACATAACGAAAATATGATAAACAGTATATGATACTAGCATGGACGTAAATACAATGCGGATAAACATGGCAGTATTTATACGTGTCATAACAGTTACTAATGATGTGTACTTGTACAATGTGAGTCTGTGATGGTACCTCATGATAATTATTAGTAATCGTGCAAGTGTTCTAGCAAGTGTGTTTGCAAAATATACGCGAATAAACATGGCAAGTTCTATACGTGTCATAGCAGTTACTAATGATGTGTACGTGTAGCATGTGAGTCTATGATGGTGTCTCATGGTAATCATTAGTAATTGTGCAAGTTTTCTAACAAGTGTGTTCACACAAGAATAGCTAGAGAAATGAAACATGACATATAAACTGAGCATATGAGACATGAATATTAAGTGTTCAAGCATGGCATTGTAGAGAGAGCATATGAGAAATGAATAAGAAGTGTTCAAGCATGGCATTATAAAATGAGAATATGAGATATGAATAAAAAGTGTTCATAATGAAGTTGGCTGTCGGGAGTGCTATACGCCATCCACCCGATTTCCTCCTTGTAGATGCTAATACACTCACCGACTAAAAAATAAGCTAGCCGAATCTTATGACTTCTTTGCCTCGTCTCGACACTTTGGATGCCTCTACTAACGGTCCTTCAAACGTTAGGGCACACATATGAATATAATTATCCTACTGATAATATTTAGCGAGAAAACTACAATGCTCAAAAGAATAACGTTTATAAAACTTAAGTCCAGAAAACTGCAGTTTTAGTCTCACTTTGAAAAATCCCCAAAAATAGTAAATACAATATTTAGACTCAAACTAAAATTACATATATAGATAAATGAGTTAACTTTTATATCCCAAAATATCTTTCCCAGATTCCAAGTATAAGACATGAAATAAAATACAAAACTAAAACATGTTTCTGGACATTTTTCCCAGGCCAGAAAACACCCTTTTCAGTAATAAAATGGTATCTCTTAATTTTTTAAAGTGAATAAGGAAAATAAAAATTCTAAAGATATCTACACAAAATTATCTACAACTTCCAATTTTTATATATTCCAAGTTGTCAATGGAACAATGCAGAATATGGGTATAGGTTTGGTGAAAAACAACCATTGAAAACAGTAATTCCAGCTTGGAAACTCTTTAGTTAAAAATTCGTAATAGTTCCATTTTTAGAGTGAAGCTAAACTAAAAAATTTTTACTAAAAGATAAGTCAGTTATCTACAACTTTGTAGTTCACCAAGTAAGCTAATTCCCAACAGAAAATTTTCTAAAAATTTAGAAATCCCTTCTTGTCATTGATTTACAGAACATAGTTCAATTAAAAAAAATACAAGCAATCAAACTTTTGAAATTAACTCATTAAAATTTATCAAATACTCACATAAAAACTTATCATTCATGAATAGAGAGTAGATCTGAATAATATCATTAATCTACATAAAAGAAAGTAGTAATTACCTAAGTTTGGAATTCAAGAGCTCTTCAAATGCAAGGAAGTCTTCAAATCTTCAAACTCTAATAAAATTTGAGGGGATTTTCATGCAAAACAAGTTTTAGACAGCCATGCCTTAGAGATTTTAGAGAGAGAGATTTTGGAGAAGAATGAGAAAATGAAAATGATATGAGCCTATGTGTGCATGCTCTCTTATCTCTTCTTCATACATGTGTCATACCGCATGTCAATACTCTTGATGAATATTACACCATTTTATTTAGAGAAAATAAGGAAATTAAAATTATTATTAGAATATGTTATCATGACATAATACAAGTTTAAGTATAAAAATGTATTTAGTTTGTTTAATTAAAAGTGAGGCATAACCCTAACATAATTCTACAAAACTAATATATATATAGAGAGAGAGAGAGGGAGGGAGGGAGGAAAACCCAATTATATAAAAAAAATTATCATTTTAATAGAACTCATTATATCATTATTTAAATTCTAAAATAAATATAAAAAATTTCGAAATGTTACAATATTCCTCTCTAAAATAAATTCAGTTCCCGAATTTAAAATTTAACAACTCGTACCTTTGAAGAGATGGGGAAATTTCTTCCACATCTCACTCTCAGCCTCCTAGATGATCTCTTCGCGGTTCAGGCCACGCCACAGAACCTTTACAGAAGGTAGTACTTTTGACCGCAACTTCTTCACCTGCCGGTCAAGAATGACCATATGTTGCTCGGTGTAAGACAATGATTTGGTGTTGAATAACGTGAGGAGGGTCGTGAAAGTACATGTAAAGTATGGACACAAGAAACACTGGGTACACATCCGGAAAACTGAGTAGGAGCGCCAAATGATACGCTATGGCACCGACCCTTTCTAGAATCTCGAAAGGCCCAACATATTTGGGACTGAGCTTCCCTTTCTTCACAAATCTCATCACACCATTCATCGAAGAAATCCGAAGGAACACATGATCACCAACTGCGAACTCAAGACTGCGGCAGCCGCGATCGGCATAGGTCTTTTTCCTGCTCTGGGCTGCCCTCATTCTATCCCGGATCAGCTGGATCTTCTCAATAGTCTTCTGGACCGACTGTGGCCCTAGGAATCTGCTCTCACTAAGCTCGATCCAACAAACCAACGATCGACATTTTCTCACATACAATGCCTCAAAAGGTTCCATCTGAATCGTCTCCTGATAACTGTTATTGTAGGAGAACTCGATCAAGGGCAAGTGACGATCCCAACTGCCACCTAAATCTAACACACAGGCTCCATGCATATCCTCGAGAGTCTGAATTGTATGCTCTGACTAACCATCGATCTGTGGGTGGAAAGCAGTACAAAAATTCAAGCGGGTACCCAAAGTATCTTTTAGCTTCTGCCAGAGACGACTAGAAAACTGAGTGCCTCTGTCGGATACGATACAAGTCGGAACGCCGTCAAACCTCATAATTGTTGACCTTATTAGGTAACATCTACTCACTTTAGTTTTGATATTGGATAAAACACTATCTAACTATTTTACACACTGACGATATTTGTAGTTGAGTTATATGTTTTCAGTGTAAGACATAACAGGTATAGCGATATCAAGGTAAAAGAACAAGTACAGCGATATCGAAGAGAAAAAGGACATGGCAACATGGATTAACAAGGAATAGAGATGAAGAATCAAAAAGGACATGGCGATATGAATTATCAAGACGAAGAGATAAAGAACCAAAAGGACAAGGATTTAAAGATGAAGAATCAAAGCGACTCAGAGAACGTGCTACAAATGTATAAATCATGTATTTTATCTTTTATTGAGTCGTAGGTTATCTTGTATGAGTTACACGGTTTTAAATTCTTCAAAATCTCTCAAATATCAGATATATCGGTTCTTGAGTCGGCTCATGTTCTTCTGAGCTATCTCATAAGTCCTTTGATCTTTTTATCACTTCTTGTCTCCATAGGCCGGCTCCTCAAGTCTTTGAGCCGTCTCAAGTAGTCCTCTTTGAACATCTTTCAATTCTTTGTGTATGAGCTGGCTCATACATTCCTTGAGACGTCTCATAAGATTACCTACACAATCATTTTTTACACTGTTAACAAGAGATAGCTCATATTATTTTTTAGCCGGCTCAACATTTTTCTTGAGAAGGTTCAAGATCTTTTCGAGACGTCTTATCCCATACCTGCATTTAATGAATTTTTTCCCTGTTGCTATGAGACGGCTCATATTGTCTTTGAGTCGACTCAATACTTGACCGTTGGAAATCTCAGATATTATTTTGACCAATTTGTTTCCAGATTTGTGGGATTCTTTCCCAACACTTTAAATACTGTCTTGGCCAAAACAAACATAATTATTATTTAGATTAATTTTAGATCATCTCTCTTGCTCTCAAAGATCATCATCTCTCAATCTTTCGAAACCTTAAATCATCGTCAGGTTTAATTTTCCATTTGGGTTTTGTAAAAGATTTTCATTTTTCTTTTGCAAAGGATTTTTCAAAACTTGTTCAAATCATTTACCATTGCAAAATCTTGATATCACGTTCTAAAACTCTTTATCAATTTTCTTTGAGATCAAAAAGGGGCTTTATCTTGATATATCTATTAGGAATATCTATGCCCTAGAGAACATTATTGTATGATATAGTGGATGCTTGGACATATATATAGAGGACTTTCTTGCTCGACATGATAGTATGCTATCCGGTTGCTCTTTATCTTAACATATACACTTGTATTATTATATTGTCTCTCTGATACATGTTGATAAAACCCTTAGGATGTTTGCTTGACTACCAGGACTATAATGCGGATCATACTACTGGGACATGTGTAGTCCACAAGCACATCCTTTAACTGTTCCTAGCCGAAGGAGTATCGAGACAGGGTATCGATATTCCAGAGTAGACTAGTGTGTACGTTTCTTGACCCTGTAGGGGGTGATGGTTGATCCCATAACCATTAGTGTTTGACATCCAAGATTGTACAATGTACTCATTAGAGAATGGGTACACCGAACAGGACTCGCCGAGAAGTCCTAGATGGTACCATACCTATCGTCAAATAGCAGTTTTCTGGTGACACTGGTACAGGTTAGTCTGTAGACCCGAGATCGTCATAGTGTCTTGTGTGGTTCCCACTGTGCTTTGATTTTCTCCCAACCACGGCTCAAAGGAGTCATGCAAACAGGTGGATTTTGGGTACAGTCCCAAGTCATATGGAGGCAGTAAGTGATAGGAGGGGTTTCGTCTCTCCCGGTATAGAGAGTTGATGTTGCGCTATGCTCGAATGGCTATAACATTAAGTCCCTGGTCAGGGCTGATGAAATTTACCGGTAAGTGTTATCAGTAGTTTCTCGAACCATTATGAGCCACACATCGGCATGACTTATCAAGTTACTGGGGTCTAACGATTCCACTCCTAGACTCGATATACGACATATCAGACGAAGAGACCGGACTGTACGGTAAGTGTTACTTATAGGCTTCATGGGAGTTTGGACAAGCTTTCTTGTTGTTCTTCTAATCGCTCAATACTTGGGTAGCCGTTATGTCCAGCTAGTACCGCTGACGGCTTATGGGTAACTAATGTGATCATTGCCTACTGCTGGCGTATTGACGAATCTTTAGAGTCCCACACAGAGGTTTCCTAGCTCAAGCGAAATGAAGTAGGGCACATATGTTGATATGTGCAGGAGCCTGATTAAATACGAGTATGTGATACCGTATTCTAATCTGGCGACATTTGATATCGGTTAGGTTATATGTGATGTAACCGGATTATTGAATCAAGTGTTGATTTGATAATATGACATACAGATAAATGATATTAGTCGGTTATATATGATATAACCGGATTATTAAACCAAGTGTTGATAATAATTTGATATATATTTATATTTGATATATTTGTATATTAACTAATATTAATACTCACTATTTATTTTCTTCTATATATATATGTGTGTGTGTGTGTGTGTGTGTGTGTGTGTGTGTGTGATATATATATATATATATATATATATATATATATGTGTGTGTGTGTGTGTGTGCGCGCGCGCGCGCATGGATTTTCTATTTTGAGAAAATAGAATTATGAGGTGGAAAATGGGGAGATATTTGTGGAATGAGTGAAGCATAGCTTAAACATTAGTTTACTCATTTGGCTACATTATTGAAGCATGGTTGTATATTACTATTGTGAAATATTCATGCTTCAATGAGTGAGATGTTATGTAAGCCATTCTTCACTTGTTCAATGCTAGATCATTCTCTTACTCTCTCCATTATCTTCTCCTTCCACCTCCAAGCCCTAACCCTCACATGAGTTGTGAACCCTAGGGCTTTAGAGAATTCCTAGTGAGCTAAAACACCTACTTCATCATCCTACTCTAGATTAGCCATTTAGATTAGGGTGTTTCCTTCACTAATGCATGATTAGTGAAGAGGAAGCTTGACCTAGAGAAGCTTCAAGGTGGATCATCTTCAGCCTCGAAGATCGCGAAGCAAGCTTGGGCATTTCTTCAAGTGGAGTCAAGAGGAGTCGTAGGGACTACTACCCGGAGCTATAGAAGTGAAGCACTTGGTCTACAAAGGTTGTAGTCTCCATCACTTAGCATAGAACTTATTATATCATGCTTTAAACCCTAATATAGTTAGATTCTAGATTAGTGTAGCTTAGCACCCAAGATTTTTTAAAATTGCATGCTTGATGCCGGTAAAAACCCGGTGGTGGTGCTAAGAAACACTTTCATGGTATCAGAGCTAAGCTAGAGCATTATACGATGTGTTAGAATTACGAAAACAAAATAACTCCGAAACAGTCGAAACCAAAACCCTAGTTTCTGTCGATTTTTAAAATTCCTCTAAATTTTTTTTAAACAAGTGCAGAATATTGCATGTGATGTAACTAGAACACCAGAGAAATTCAAGACCCAAACTCCAAAAACTGGCCGGCGAAAACTTGTTAAAAACTGGCCTGGCCGATTTTGTTGTGAGGTTTGGGCTTTGATTTTGTTTAGTGTTCCAGTCTCTTGGGTTTAGGGTTTCAGGTTATGTTTATTTTGCCCAGATTTCATGTGATATTATCTTTTCTGTTAGGGCAATTCGGAGTCTTTCGTAGTCGCAATTTTAACATCGTTTCGGGTATAAATTTGATATGTTATACAATATTTGGAATCCACATTAAATTAGTTTTGTGAAAACTAGTTTGTAATTTGTAAATCTAGCGTTTTAGTCCTTATTCATCGACTGCCATGAAGTTTCGATTCGGATCAAAACTCCGTCGCAATCGCGTATAGTACGCAAACACTCGCCAGGTAACACTACTAGATACCCACGCCCCATACCCCCAACCAAGTGACTGTAGGAGAACCCCGTTGCCAAAAGAATCCACTCGGATGCTCGCAGCCATGGTGTTCCGCCTAAGTGCACTTCATCGACGACATCGTGGGTGCTGCCATCTACTAAAGTTCCCGACGAGCATTCGATCAGGTAGTCAGGAATCTTGTTGAATTACCCGACTAAGTTATTGAAAAGTGTTTTTGATTTGAGACTAAAATGCAAGGTTTATAGGGTTAGGCATGAAATTCGGAATATGAAATATTCCAGATTTATGATGTCTAAGGTAAATGCGGATTCTAAATATTGTAGTTTTTCATTTCTTTTCTACGACCGTAAGTGTAATATGTGGGGTATCCCCGATCTCGTTACTATATATCAACGGAATTTAGGATACGCATATTTACTTATGTTGATGACATGTGATGTTTATGTGTTGCTGGATATGTTATATTGGATCGTCGTGATTGAATAGCCGGGGGGTTTTGCGTGAGATGAGAATTTTTCTATTTTCATTCATGTAAAAACTGTATGTAATATTCTTTTATTGGGACACTTCCGGGTTGAGGGTGATGTCACCATTGATGTATATTATAAACTTTTCCGCATTAGGATAGACCCAAGACGGGGAGCACAAGTAACCGGGTTCTAGAGTCTAGTGGGAGGCCATCTCGAGGAGTCGAGACCGGGTCTCCTAACTCTAGAATTGGCAGGGTTGCTTGCCGCTCTCGTAGGGGTCTAGAGATGTGGGTTTGGCTATTCATCACGACCGTGGAATCCGTGTTTTTCATTACTGGATAAATTTAAAACACGGACCTCCTATTATATCCTATATTTCATATGTTTACTTCTACTGCTTGAGTTCTATGATGTGATCATATAACTGTGTAAGATGAATGCTATATATATATATAATAAATGTTGTTTATGTTTTGCACCCGTGCTAGTCCAGCCCCCGCTCTGTCATTAGTTAAGTAACCTAACAGTGCATGACGGGGCCCCATGGCAAATGTGGATGGCATAAGCGTACGTTCTATTTTCGTTTCTTCTGTGATGTTTAGGAAACATAAATGAAGGGACGTCATTAATGAGATTAATGAAATAAAAAGAAACCTAAAGATGTTGTAGAATCAAATTTTTCAAAAAAGTAGCTCTAGTTCTTGCTTTGCGTAGTGGTATTCCTCGATGAATATACAGCACCTCATTCGATGAGAAAAGAGCCGAGATCTCTTCATCGGGAGTGACCTATTTAGCAAAAACTAGCAAATGCTACAACCCACTCGGTTTTTTTTGAAAACTACTCGATTTTAAAAGAGGAGCTTAAACCACTCCTTTTCTAATCACTAAATTCTACAACGATATCAAGTTCATTACGATAAAGGTTTTCTTCAAAACCAGTCGTAGTCCTCCGTCATTTCAGATAAGTGCTATTTAGTATTCATGCTGCGTTTGTTGACCATAGCCAAGGCATAGTGTACAGTAGTTGATTAGTGCTTATCTGCAGCATGTGATGCGATTGGATTAGGGTAGTCTTGACCTTAGCCAAGGGTCATACGGGTAGGTTTAATTCAAACACGAAATGACGGGTCGAACTTAGCTAGCGCTTATGATTTGTTGACCATAGCCATGGTCATAAGTCGCTAAGGGTAAAAACAGATATTGGGAATTTCAAGTGTTGAAATTTACAACAAGATTGCATACCTTCTACGAGATAGTTGGATCCTGATACACACTGCGAGTAAGTGTTACTCCAGGAAGAGTTTTTCACTTTACAATTAGCTGATCCGGTAGGTGTCTAAGAAAGGTGTGTACCGGGGTTATGCCCCTGTAGAAATGAGGTTATTTATGTAGGGTTCCTAGGCACTCTCAAGAGGTCTCACAAGGCATCAACCATGCCAATTTCAAATTTTACGGTGCCGAGAAACCCTAGACTACGGATCGTTAGCTAGATGTCTAGGCGAAAAAGCAAACTAGTTAACACTTAACTACAAGAATACGGAAATACAACCTTTGTAGATCCGGTGCTCCACCTCCATAGCTCCGCAATGAAGTCCTCTCGCTGTCCAAAACAAATCCCGGGCTCTAGCGTCGGCTTCATCGGAGAATAGGCGAGCTAGGTCGTCGATGTCCATGCCGAAGATGATCTACGTCGAAGCATCGCAAGATCAAGCTCTCACTTCACCAAGTCATGAAACTTGTGAAGAAAACACACTCTACTACCTGGCAAGAGGTAGAGGATGAAGAAATAGGAAGTGGGTAGACTTTAGATTTGGATTTCTCACTCTTTTTCTCACTTTGCCATTAAAGCTTTAAAGCTTTTTCTTGAAGTGAAGAAGAAGAAGATGAAGAATATGATAAGTGTTATATTTAAAATAGAAAAGAAAATCAAACCTTATCATATTCAAACCATGGTTTAGTGTAGAGAATGAATCATGGTTAAATGGAATGGTTAGGTTTAAGGATGAGACAAAAATGGTGACTTGGTCAAAGTATTCATGAAGCTTCATGAAAGAACAAAGAAAGCCACCATTTTATCATTTCCTTTTCTTTTTCCAAAAGAATAAATAAATGAATAAAATGAATAAGGAAAAAGTAAACCCTAACCATTTCATTAACCAAGGTTCAATTCTTTACACTTAACCAAAAGGCATGCATCATCAAACATGATACAAGCAAGTGCACAAAATCATATCGCATATGCAATGCGCACATCCGAGTGAGAAAATCCATCTTAAAGTGAACCAATACTAGTTAATGCAAAGTAATATATCAAATATATAATTATGCATTAAATCATAAATCATTAAATCAACACTTGATTTAACGATCCGGTCATATCGCATATAACCGACTAGTATTCTATGTATCGGCTTATCGAACCAACCCTTGATTCGATAACTAGGTTATATCGCATACAACCTTTTGATACATTCATCGCGAGAATGGAATACGGTATCACATACACGCATTATTCTCGGTCCCGCACATATCTCATATGCGCTCCAATTTTGTTTCGCTTGAGCCAGGAAACCTCTGTGTAGGACTCTAAAGACTCGTCAATACGCCGGCAGCAGGTGATGATCATATCAAGCACCCACAAGCCGCAAGCGGTCTGCTAAACGTAACGGCCACCCGGGTATTGAGCGATCTGAAGATCGACGAGCAAGCCCGCTCACACTCCAGTGAATCCAACCAGTAACACTACCGTACAGTCCGGTCTGATCGTCTGATATGTCGCATATCTCGCCTAGGGGTGGTAAACGTCAGACCCCAATAGCTCGATAAGTCGTGTCGATATGAGGTCTATAACAATTCGAGAAACTGCTGGTAACACTTACCAGTAAATCTCAGCAACCCTGGCCAGGGATTTCCTGTTATAGCCAATCGAACACAGCGCAACATCAACTCCCTATACCGGGAGAGACGAATCCCCTCCTATCGCTCATTGCCTCCATGTGATTCGGGACTGTACCCAAAAACCACCGTTTTGCACGCCCTCTTGGACGTGGTAAGATGGAAATCAAAGCACAGTGGGAACCACACAAGACTCTATGATGATCTCGGGTCAACAGACTACTCTGTACCAGTGTCACCAGAGAACTGCCATCTGACGTGAGGTATAATACCATCTGGGAGTTCTCGGCGAGTCCGTCCAGTGTACCCAGTCTCTACTGAGCACCCGTATATCATCTCTGATGTCAAACACCAATGGATATGGGATCATCCATCGCCCATCTGTATGGGTCGAGAAGGTATACGCTAGTCTACTCTGGTATATCGATGCCCCGTCTCGATATACCCACGACTAGGGACTGTGAAGGATGTACTTATGGACTACCATGTCCCCACTAGTATGATCCGCATCATAGTCCAGGTAGTCAAGCACACATCCTAAGGGCTTTACCAACATGTAACAGAGAGACAATCAGTATACACGTTAAGGTAAAGTTCAACCAGATAGCATACTATCATGTCGAGCAAGAAAGTCCTCCCTATATATGTCCCAGCATCCACTACAATATACATCCAATGTACAGTAATGGCCTCTAGGGCATACATATAACTAACAATCTCCCACTTGCACTAGGGCCATCTGATAGCAGTGGTTGTAGTATCTAATACTCAACCATCCCATAAAAATCTCTCTCTGGGAACAGGCCTTTGTGAGTGGATCCGCTGTGTTTGTCCTCTGAGTCTACTCTCCAAACCTCGATCACCCTGGAGATCAACCATCTCCATGATCAGGTGACACTGCCTTAGAATATGTCTGGATCACTGATGGGACTGGCGTTCCTTAGCATAAGCCACAACTCCATTGTCTCACAATGGTAGGAACGTAGTTCATCTCATGAACCAATATACACCCAAACAGCCTCTTTGGTAGCATCTTAAGTAGCGATGTATCCAGCCTTTATCGTCTAGTATGTCACGGTATCTAGTTTGGAACCCTTCCAACATACCGTCCTTTTACTGAGGGTAAAGACAATGCCTGTGACTGACATTCAGTCGTCTTTATCACCCTGGAACCCTTCCAGTGATTCTTCCCAGGATCGATTGATACTATCTCACTACAACTAGTGAGAATCCTAACATCCAATTTGATCTATCTCATAGATCCAAAACCCAGGATTTATGGGGTATCATTTTGTTCCTTTATAGAGAATCATTGTGATAAGCGGAGATTGACCGAGCGTAGCATAGGAAACTTCTTTCTTATCAAGAGCATGTCATCCACGTACTCTACGAGGATCATCACCATACTCCCTACTACCTTTTTGTTTATACAAGGTTCATCTACCATTTTGATGATGTCAAACTCTTTGACTAATCCATCAAAACAGATGTTCCAACTCCGCGATGCCTGCTTTATCACATAAAACATCTTGCACATGTTTCCGCTGCTCCCACTGTCTACGAAGCCCTCTGGATGTGTACTTATAGACGTTCTCTTCTAAAACATCATTTAGAAAAGCTGTCATGACACCCAACCACCAGATATCGTAGTCATGGTATGTAGCCGTGGCAAGTAGGATCTGGATGGACTTAAGCATAGTCACTTGAAAAGGTTTCATCATAATCCACGCCTGGTCGATGACGAAAAGCTTTAACAAGTCTAGCTTTGAAAGTCTCAACTTTTCCATCTACACCAAGTAATCTTCTCAAGATATACTTGCTCCTGATGGGGATTTAACCCTTCAGATATTGCAACCAAAGTCCATACTTTGTTGGTGTACATGGATTCCATCTCAGATCGCTAAACATCCAGCCATTCTTACAGAGTCTTACTCTCGATGGCCAGCTCGAAGCTAGTTGGGTCATCATCTCATGATGCAATCCTCGCTCCCACTGTCATAGAGAAACCGAAGTATCTCTCAGGTGGGTGAGGAACCCTACTAGATCGGCGGAGAGGCTGAGATTCGTTGGTAACTATTGAATCCTTCGGTTCTACCAAATCATCAGCTGCAGTTTGTATAGTTGGAACCTTTCCAGTTCTACATAACTTACATTGCCTCGAGCTTGTCCGGATTTTGCTTTCAGACATAGGCCGGACAACCCTAAATCTTAACTAACTTAAGAGATGGGCTCTTCCCTTATCATATCAAATATGAAGTGGTAGGCAACTGATTTGATTTGAACCCTATTCAATAGGTATGCAGCTTCTCAAGTGTATAACTCCCATAAGGAAATAGGTAACTCAGTAGTACTCATCATAGAGCACACCTTATCATATAGGGTGTGATTGCTCCGCCCCGATATACCATCGTGCTATGGTGTATTCGGAGGAGTAATGCTGAGAGAGAATCTCATTCTCCTTTAGAAAAGTCCAGGAATTCCGTGCACAAGTATTCTCCTCCTTGATCACATCAAAGGACATAATACTTATACCCGTTTTGGTTCTCTACTTCTAACTTATATTCCGTGAATATCTCAAAAGGTTCGGACTTGTGTTTCAACAGGAACATATGTCTGAATCTTGAGAGATTATCAGAGAATATAATGAAGTATAAAGAATCAGTCCTGGCATTTGTAGACTGGGGACCTACATACATCAACATGTATCATCCCAAGAGTTCACTAACTCTTTCTCTGTTTCTAATAAACAGAGCTGTGGTCATCTTATCTTTGTGATATGACTGGCGAGTTTCACAAGATGTAAATTCAAACTGATTTAAATATGCATCTAAATGTAACTCAGCCAGTCGGGTCGCATTGATTTGACCTAGTCTACAATACCTCAAGAAGGATTCGTTCATTTCTGAACTCTTCCTCTTGTGTGTGTTCTGTATACTAAGAACTGTAGTTTGATTTAGAACATCAACGCTTTTAGATAACGTGCCTGATCCGATCAACTTTTGATATAGGAAATGTTCAAAACATTATCCAACAATACAAAATTTTATCATTTCTTTACTAATAAAGAGACTGATATGATTTTGTATATCAGGTTCGGTATCTAACAACATTCGTTCAGAATCAATGTATTGGTAATACAGGGTGACAGTGACCAACAGACTTGGCTGCAACTCTTGCCCCGTTTTCTGCCTCATGAAACTTATCACCCGTTCTCAGTCCTCTACCTTTCTGTAGCCCTATGTAACATATTACATATCTGGGATCCTGATCTGGTATCACATACCCAGGACGTAAAGGATACTGAGAAACAGTTCTCTGTAATGTACACACCCGAAGATGATGCATCAGCATGCACTCTCTTCGTTTGGGCAGCACGGGAATTCTGGTAATCCCCAATTTCCTGCTCTGTCTTATAACAATTATAAGTTGGAGCGGGACCAACGTTCCCCAGCTCAGTATAACAAGCGGGTTCAGTCAATAATCCGTATTATTATCTTGATTAAGGCGTGATATGGTCGCTACCAGGAGAGAGAGAGAAGAAAACACTCAGCGTGCGCTCTTGCAAGAATAGATTGGTTATTATTTTATCTAATCAGGATGGCTCCCACTGCTTTTTATCAAATCTTCCTTCAAACCCAAAAAGGAAAGACTAGCCGGGATTAATTACACACTACAAGTTCGCCAATCTTTCAGCCAGGCCAGTGTCGGTACTTTGAGGGAGGTCCCCCGTGCTTTCGCACGAACCTAATTAATGTAAACCTCGTTTTTCCAGAGGCATAACCTCGTTGACACCTTTCTAGACACCTACTTGATCGGCTAATTGTAATGTGTAAAACTCTCTCAGGAGTAACTCTTACTCACAGCGGGTATCGGGATCCAACTATTTCATAGAAGGTATGCAATCTCATTGCAAATTTCAACACTTGAAATTCCCGATAATATTTTGCCCCAAGCGATCTATGACCTTGACTGAGTCAACAAACCATAGATCGCAAGTAAAGTTCAACCCGTCATTTCTCGATTGAATTAAACCCACCCGCACGACCCTTGACTGAGTCAACAAGGCCGCACGACTACCCTAATCCAATCGCATCATATGCTTTGCAGATAAGCACTAATCAGCTACCGCACACTACGCCTTGACTGAGTCAACAAACGCAGCACGAATACTAACTAAAACTTATCTGAAATGACGGAGGGCTACGTCAGGTTTTTAAGAAAACCCTTTGCGTAATGAACTTTATATCGTTGTAGAATCAAATGATTTTGAAATGGAGTGCTTTTGAAGCTTTTCTAGTTTTGCTAAAGGAGTCACTCCCGGTAAAGGGATCGTCGGTCCTTTCCTCGTCGAATGAGGTGCGGGATATATCATATATATCACTGTGCAAAGCAAAAACCCTTAAAAGCAATCAAAAGACAAACCGAGTGTGTAGCATCTGCCAGTTATTGCTAAAGGAGTCACTCCCGGTGAAGGGATCTCGGTCCTTTCCTCATCGAATAAGGTGCAGGATATATCATATATACCGCTGTGCAAAGCAAGAACTGTAGCTACCTGTTTTATTTTGAAATTCGATTCTACAACATCTTAGGTTTCTTTTATTTCATTAATCATATTAATGAAGTCCCATCATTTAAAATACCTAAACATCACAGATAAATACGACGTACACTTATGCCATCCGCATTCGCCTCTATGTCCCCTCGTGCACCGTTAGGTTAGGTAACTAACGGCAGAGCGGGGCAGGGCTAGTACGGGTGTAAAACATAAGTAACGGCTATATAATATATCATATATACTATATACTGTATCTATCACAGAACATCACATGATCACATCACAGATATCGCAGCAGAAAAAACATATGAAATATTGGATATACTAGGACGTCCGTGTTTTCAATACGAGCCAGTATAAAACACGGATTCCACGGTCGTGATGAATAACCAAACCCACACCACTAGACCCCTACGAGAGCGGCAAGCAACCCTACCAATTCTAGAGTTAGGAGACCCGGACTCGACTCCTCGAGTTGGTCTCCCACTGGACTCCAGAACCCGGTTACTTGTGCCCTCCTCCTTGGGTCTATCCTACTGCAGAAAAGTAAATAATATACAAAGGGTGACATCTTCCGCAACCTGGAAGTGCCCCAATAAAAGAATATTACATACAAGTTTTTACATGAATGAAAAAGAAAAACACTGATCTCACATAAAAAAAACCCCGGCTATTCAAACACGACGATCCAATATAACATATCCAGTAACACATAACATCACATGTCATCAACGTAAGCAAATATGCGCATCCCAATTGTCGTTGACATATAGCAACGAAACTGGCGATATCACATATTACACTTACGGTCACAGAAAAGAAAGTGTAAAACTACAACAGTTGGAATCCGCAACCTGCATAGACATCGCATGCCTAATCAAATGAATTCCTTAGACATCGCATGCCTAACAATTATAAACCCCGCATTTTAGTCTCAAAATCGAAAACTCTTTTCAATATCAAGTCGGGTAATTCAACAAGATTCCCGACATCATGATCGAATGCTCGTCGCAAACTTTAGTAGACGGCCGCACCCCCGATACCGTCGACGAAGTGCACCAAGGCGGAACACCGCTACCGCGAGCACCCTAACGGATGCTTTCGGCGATGGGGTTCTCCTACAGTCACTTGGTCGGGGCTATGGAGTGAGGCTGTCTATTAAGTTTACCCGGCGAGTATCCGCGTACGCTACGTGATTGCGACGGACTTTTGATCACATCAAAATTCCGTGGCAACCGATCAAGTGAGACTAAACTGCTATGTTTATAACATTCATTCAGTTATCACATAACTATTTGCGAATTCCAAGTATTGTATCACATTCCGGATAAATAGAAAATGTCAAACTTTCCGATCGAACAATCGAACACCCAAGTTTTCCCGATACAGATCAACAAATGAAATATGAGTCTAACAACATTCAGTTCGTGCCTCAGTACCAACGGTCCAGCCGTAGAAGGGTCAAGCCAACGCCTCACATGTGGCACGCCGTACTGCCCCAAACCCGAAGGTTCAAAGGGCAGTTCAAGACGGTCACATAATCGAGTTAAGGTTTGTTGTCTTCTAGAGGGACCATCGCGTTACTTGCACTACTTAGAACGTCGTTAAACTACGGAAAAATCCAACACTTGGAAATTTCCCGACAGGGGAAAAATTGGGTATTTATATCCGATCGAACTTTTTAACATATTCTAATATTTATCCGGAAAGCCACATAGACAAAATCTGATACTCCGATCGAAACTTCGAATCCCCAAAACAACCCCAGAAAATTCAACTCTTGAAAAAATATTAAAAATTCCCAGAAAAATCACCACTGGAAACTAAGAATTACTATGCAAAATAATTTAAATACTGTGGCCGTACGGCCGCGGATCCGCCGCATGAGCCTTGCTTAGGCCGCGGAACCGCGGTGGAATAGTTGAATTAGGTCCACGAAATTTACAGTAATTCCTAGAAAACCCTGCTTGATTTTCTGCATATTTTTAATATAGAAAAGCTCACTGTTTTCAAAAATGTACAGAGAGCATGATCCGGGTTCGGGTTTTGGTTCGATCGGACTTCAAATTGCGTCTAGACTTCACCTAAGGCTCTAGCTTGGCTCTGATACCACTGTAAGGTTCCTAGGCACTCTCAAGAGGTCTCACAAGGCATCAACCATGCCAATTTCAAATTTTACGGTGCCGAGAAACCCTAGACTACGGATCGTTAGCTAGATGTCTAGGCGAAAAAGCAAACTAGTTAACACTTAACTACAAGAATACGGAAATACAACCTTTGTAGATCCGGTGCTCCACCTCCATAGCTCCGCAATGAAGTCCTCTCGCTGTCCAAAACAAATCCCGGGCTCTAGCGTCGGCTTCATCGGAGAATAGGCGAGCTAGGTCGTCGATGTCCATGCCGAAGATGATCTACGTCGAAGCATCGCAAGATCAAGCTCTCACTTCACCAAGTCATGAAACTTGTGAAGAAAACACACTCTACTACCTGGCAAGAGGTAGAGGATGAAGAAATAGGAAGTGGGTAGACTTTAGATTTGGATTTCTCACTCTTTTTCTCACTTTGCCATTAAAGCTTTAAAGCTTTTTCTTGAAGTGAAGAAGAAGAAGATGAAGAATATGATAAGTGTTATATTTAAAATAGAAAAGAAAATCAAACCTTATCATATTCAAACCATGGTTTAGTGTAGAGAATGAATCATGGTTAAATGGAATGGTTAGGTTTAAGGATGAGACAAAAATGGTGACTTGGTCAAAGTATTCATGAAGCTTCATGAAAGAACAAAGAAAGCCACCATTTTATCATTTCCTTTTCTTTTTCCAAAAGAATAAATAAATGAATAAAATGAATAAGGAAAAAGTAAACCCTAACCATTTCATTAACCAAGGTTCAATTCTTTACACTTAACCAAAAGGCATGCATCATCAAACATGATACAAGCAAGTGCACAAAATCATATCGCATATGCAATGCGCACATCCGACTGAGAAAATCCATCTTAAAGTGAACCAATACTAGTTAATGCAAAGTAATATATCAAATATATAATTATGCATTAAATCATTAAATCATTAAATCAACACTTGATTTAACGATCCGGTCATATCGCATATAACCGACTAGTATTCTATGTATCGGCTTATCGAACCAACCCTTGATTCGATAACTAGGTTATATCGCATACAACCTTTCGATACATTCATCGCGAGAATGGAATACGGTATCACATACACGCATTATTCTCGGTCCCGCACATATCTCATATGCGCTCCAATTTCGTTTCGCTTGAGCCAGGAAACCTCTGTGTAGGACTCTAAAGACTCGTCAATACGCCGGCAGCAGGTGATGATCATATCAAGCACCCACAAGCCGCAAGCGGTCTGCTAAACGTAACGGCCACCCGGGTATTGAGCGATCTGAAGATCGACGAGCAAGCCCGCTCACACTCCAGTGAATCCAACCAGTAACACTACCGTACAGTCCGGTCTGATCGTCTGATATGTCGCATATCTCGCCTAGGGGTGGTAAACGTCAGACCCCAATAGCTCGATAAGTCGTGTCGATATGAGGTCTATAACAATTCGAGAAACTGCTGGTAACACTTACCAGTAAATCTCAGCAACCCTGGCCAGGGATTTCCTGTTATAGCCAATCGAACACAGCGCAACATCAACTCCCTATACCGGGAGAGACGAATCCCCTCCTATCGCTCATTGCCTCCATGTGATTCGGGACTGTACCCAAAAACCACCGTTTTGCACGCCCTCTTGGACGTGGTAAGATGGAAATCAAAGCACAGTGGGAACCACACAAGACTCTATGACGATCTCGGGTCAACAGACTACTCTGTACCAGTGTCACCAGAGAACTGCCATCTGACGTGAGGTATAATACCATCTGGGAGTTCTCGGCGAGTCCGTCCAGTATACCCAGTCTCTACTGAGCACCCGTATATCATCTCTGATGTCAAACACCAATGGATATGGGATCATCCATCGCCCATCTGTATGGGTCGAGAAGGTATACGCTAGTCTACTCTGGTATATCGATGCCCCGTCTCGATATACCCACGACTAGGGACTGTGAAGGATGTACTTATGGACTACCATGTCCCCACTAGTATGATCCGCATCATAGTCCAGGTAGTCAAGCACACATCCTAAGGGCTTTACCAACATGTAACAGAGAGACAATCAGTGTACACGTTAAGGTAAAGTTCAACCAGATAGCATACTATCATGTCGAGCAAGAAAGTCCTCCCTATATATGTCCCAGCATCCACTACAATATACATCCAATGTACAGTAATGGCCTCTAGGGCATACATATAACTAACAATTTAATTAATTCCATGCAAAAGCATGGGGAGACTCCCTCGGAGTACCAATACCTACCTGGCTGATCGATTGGCGAACTTGTTGAGTGTAATTAATTCGGGCTAATCTTACCTTTTAGGGTTTGAAGGAAGATTTGATAAAAACAGTAGGAGCCATCCTGATTAGATAAGATAATAACCAATCTAATCTTGCAAAGAGCGCACACTAAAGCGTTTCCTTCTCTTTCTCCAGGTAGCGACCATGACACACCTTAATCAAGATAATTATATGGATGTATTGACCGAACCCGCTTATTATACTGAGCTGGGGAAAGATGGTTCCGCTTTTTCTTATGATTGTCATAAGTCTGAGTAAGGAATAAGGGAATATCAGGATTCCCACGCAACCCGAACGAAGAAAGAGCATGATAATGCATCTTTTTCGGGAGTGTTCGTTACCGAGAACTGTTTCTCAGTATGCTCTACGTCCTGGGTATTGGATACCGGATCAGAATCTTACGTATGTAATTTGTTACATGGGTTAAGAAGAGGTAGAGAACTGGGAAAGGGTGATATGTCTCTCAAAGTAGAGAATGGAGCAATTGTTGCAGCCAAACCAGTTGGCAAATATCACTTATTATTACCAAACGGTAATACATTGATTCTGAACGACTATTATTACGTACCAAATATGATGTACAATATTATATTAGTTTCTTTATTACATAAAGAAGGATATTACTCTGTATTAGAGGATAATGTTATGAACATTTTTCTAAATCAAGTGTTGATTGGGTTTAGTACGTTATGTAATGGTATATACGTTCTAAATCAAACTACAGTTCTAAATATACAGAACACACACAAGAGGAAAAGTTCAGAAATGAACAAAGCCTTATTATGGCAGTGTAGACTAGGTCTTATCAATACGACAAAACTAGCTAAGTTATATAAAAATGGATATTTAAATCCGTTTGAATTTACATCTTATGAAACTTGCCGGTCATGTCTCAAAAGCAAGATGACTAAAACTCAATTTACTGGACACGGAGAAAGAGATACTGAACACTTGGGACTGATACATAATGATGTATGCGGACTTATGTCTACACGTGCCAGGAATGGTTCCTTGTTCTTCATTACATTCACCGATTATCTCTCAAAATTCGGACATGTGTTCTTGTTGAAACATAAATCTAAAGCTTTTGAGAAATTCAAAGAATATAAGTACGAAATTGAGAACCAGACGGGTAAAAGTATTAAAGTCCTACGATCTGATCGGGGAGGAGAATACTTGAGCACGGAATTCCGAGACTACTTAAAAGAGAATGGGATGCTCTCTCAGCTTACTCCCTATATACACGACAGCAAAATGGAGTGTCGGAGCGGAGAAATCGCACCCTATTAGATACGGTGCGCTCTATGATGTGTGTTGCTGAGTTACCTATATCCTTTTGGGGTTATGCATTTGAGACGGCTGCATACCTATTGAATAGGGTTCCGACCAAATCTGTGCCTACCACTCCATATGAGATATGGTATGGGAAGAGACCATCTCTTAAATGAGTTAAGATATGGGGTTGTCCGGCTTATGTTAGAAAGCAAAATCCGGACAAGCTCGAGGCAAGGTCTGTTATGTGCAAGTTTGTGGGATATCCAAAGGATTCATATGGATATATCTTCTACCACACTGAAGAACAAAAAGTATTTGTTTCTCAATATGCCACCTTTTTAGAAAAGGAATTTCTTATGAAATAAATTAGTGGTAATGAGGTAGAACTGGAAGAAGTTCAAGCTAAACAAACCATAACTGACGATTTGGTAGAACCGGAGGATTCAATAGTCCCCGACGAACCTCAGCCACTCCGCAGATCTAGTAGGGTTTCTCATCCACCTGAGAGATACTATGGTTTTCTCATAGACGGTAAGAGTAAGGATTGGATCATGGAAGATGATGACCCAACTAGTTTCGAGCAGGCCATCACAAGTGGGGACTCTGTGAAATGGCTGGATGCTATGCGATCTGAGATGGAATCCATGTACGCCAACAAAGTATGGACTTTGGAAGTTGCTCCTGAAGGGGTAAAACCCATCGGGAGCACGTGGATCTTTAAGAAAAAAATTGGTATAGATGGAAAGGTTGAGACCTTCAAAGCTAGACTTGTTGCAAAAGGTTTTCGTCAACGACCTGGTGTCGATTATGATGAAAACTTTTCTCCAGTGGCTATGCTTAAGTCCATCAGGATCCTACTTTTCATTGCTGCATACCATGACTATGAAATCTGGCAGATGGACGTCAAGACCGCTTTTCTAAATAGAGATTTAGAAGAGAGCATGTACATGACTCAGCCAGAGGGCGTCGTAAAAGTGGGAGCAGCGGAAAGGTGTGCAAGCTCCTTAAATCAATCTACGGATTAAAGCAGGCATTGCGGAGCTGGAACATCTATTTTGAAGTGGCGGTCAAAGAGTTTGACTTCATCAAAAACGTAGATGAACCTTGTATATACAAAAAGGTTGTAGAGAGTAAGGTTGTCTTCCTC
This sequence comes from Agapanthus africanus, assembly GCA_030015575.1. NCBI lineage: Eukaryota > Viridiplantae > Streptophyta > Magnoliopsida > Asparagales > Amaryllidaceae > Agapanthus > Agapanthus africanus. The sequence continues at coordinate 153,122,370 of CM057350.1, forward strand.
GTATTGTACGTGGATGACATACTCTTGATAGGAAATGATGTTCCTTTGCTACACTCGATCAAGCTCTTCTTATCACAAAAGTTCTCTATGAAAGATCTAGGTGATGCCTTCTATATCCTAGAGATAAAGATCTATAGAGATAGATCTAAGCGGATGTTGGGATTGTCCCAATCCAGGTATATAGACACCATACTAAAGAGGTTTAGTATGGAGGATTCTAAGCGTGGTAATTTACCCGCTTGTTCAGGAATCACTCTCTCCAAAGAAATGTCTCCCAAGACTGATTTGGAGAGGGCTCACATAACAGTGATACCCTATGCTTCTGCAGTTGAATCTATCATATATACGATGTTATGTACCAGACCGGATGTAGCTTACGCACTAGGTATAGTGAGTAGGTATCAATCAGATCCTGAGAAAAAGCACTGGACAGCTGTGAAGAACATTCTTAAGTACTTGAGAAGGACTAAAGAAATGTTCTTTGTGTATAGTAACGGTGAACTCCAGGTGGAGTCCTTTACCGATTTGAGCTTCCAAAGTGATAAAGACGACAGTAATTCGGTCTCGGGTTTTGTCTTCACCCTTAATAGAGGAGCGGTATGTTGAAAGAGTTCCAAGAAAAATACCGTAGCAGACTCGACGATGGAGGCTGAATATATCGCTGCCAACGATACTGCCAAAGAGTCTGTCTGGATGAAGAAGTTCATTGCTGAACTAGGTGTGGTTCCATCCATTGAGCATCCAATACCTTTGTATTGTGATAACCATGGAGCTGTGGCTTTGGCCAAGGAACCCCGGTCCTATCAGCGATCTAAACATATTCTTAAGCGGTATCACCTGATCCGGGAGATAATAGATCGCCGAGAAATCGAGGTCAGGAAAGTTGACACGAATGACAACACAGTGGATCCACTCACGAAGGCCCTCCCCCAGATGCAGTTTAAGAGACTTTTTGGGATAATGGGTATGAGATACTACAACAACTGGCCTTAGTGCAAGTAGGAGATTGTTAGGAATATGTATGCCCTAGAGGCCATTATTGTATGATATAGTGGATGCTTGGATATATATATGTTGGATATATGTATGCCCTAGAGGCCATTATATGATAGTGTATGTACCGGTATATGTATATAAATATATATTCAGACGAAAGTCTTGCTCGACATGATAGTATGCTATCTGGTTAACTTTTTATCTTGACATGTGCACTTGATCATACTTTTATTCATTTGGTACATGTTGATAAAGCCCTTAGGATATTTGCTTGACTACTGAGATTATGATGTGGATCATACTAGTGGGACATCCGTAGTTTATAAGCATATCCTTGAAATGTTCCTAGTCGTGGGTGTATCGAGACGGAGCATCAATATTCCAGAGTAGACTAGCGTATACGATTCTTGTCCCATGTGATGAGCGATGGATGATCCCATATCCATCTGGTGTGCTGACACCAAAGATTGTATACGGGTGCTTAGTAGAGAATGGGTACACTGAACGGACTCGCCGAGAACTCCTATGTGGTGGTATATCTCACATCGGATAGCAGTTCTCAGGTGACACTGGTACAGGTTAGTCTGTAGACCCAAGATCATCATAGAGTCTTGTGTGTCCTCCCGCTGTACTTTGATCTCCACCCTACAACGGCTCTAATGAGTCGTGCAAACAGGTGGATTTTGGGTATAGTCTCGAGGTACATGGAGGCAATAAGCGATAAAAGGGGTTTCGTCTCTCCCGGTATTGGGGGTTGATGTTGCACTATGCACGATTGGCTATAACAGGATGTCCCTGGCCAGGGCTGCTGAGATTTACTGATAAGTGTTATCAATAGTTTCTCGATCTGTTATGAGCCATACACCGGCATGACTTATTGAGTTATTGGGATCGACGATACCATTCCCAGACTCGATATGAAGCATATCTGACGAAGAGATCGGACAGTACGGTAAGTGTTGCCGGTTGGCTCGATGGAGCTTTGACAGGTTCGCTTGTTTTTCTTCTGATCGCTCAATACTCGAGTGGCCGTTACGTTTAGCTGACCGCTTGCAGCTTATGGGTGTTTGATGTGATCATCACCTACTGCCGGCGTATTGACGTGTCTTAGAGTCCACACAAAAGTTTCCTAGCTCAGGCGAAACGATGTGGTGTGCATATGAGATATGCGCGGGAACTCGATTAAATCCGTGTATGTGATACCGTATATTAATCGGGTGTTTACTGATGGTCGGGTCGTATGTGATATGACCGGTTTATTAAATCAAGTGTTGATTTAGTATTGACCATAAGCTCACATTTATTAAACCTTTTCTTTTTGGATGTATGCATATATGTTTATACATGCACATGATGATATGAATGCACACATACATACATACATACATGTGTATCATGGTTGTTGATACATTGAAGATGGCAATGCAAGGCTCACATGGTTGGATTTAATATGTGGATTTTTGTTTTAAGATAAAAGGATAAAGGAAATTATCATGACTCATTGTTTCTATACAATTCTTTGTTGACCATTGACTTAACCCTAGGTTTAATTTCCTTTGTTCTTTTCACTCATCACAAAATATCTAGATATTTGTTTTAACCATGGTTGGTTGTGAGAGTGTCTCGCATATATATCCTTTTGTTTTTATTTTAAAAACACAATTTATCATTATCTTGAGAAAAACTTTGCCATCTTTATCTTCCTCTTTCTTCAAGCTCTCTTGAGTTTCATTGAGTGTGAGGAAAAGAAAAAGAAAGGTTTTTTAAGTGAGAATACAAACCATATCTTCATTCTATACTAGTCTAGCCAATTAGTGTAGGGCGTTTGCTTCACTTCACCATTGATCAAGTGAAGAAAGAAGCTTGAGCAAAGGGACTTCGGGTGGATCGTCGTGGACTGGGAAGCATTCAAGCGAGCCGTTCCAAACTCTAGAAGATCCAAGGAGTCGCTCAAGGAGGTCTACAAAGATTGTAGTCTCTCCACTTAGTGATAGATTATTTATAGTATGTTATACTTTTAGTTGTTACCATAAATGTCTAGTTCGATTCCTAGTTAAGTTTTCTTAGCACCTCATAAAATTTTATTGTGGCATGTGTGATGCTTCCAAACCCTATATAAGGTGCTAAGGAAACCCTACAGTGGTATCAGAGACAAGCTAGAGCTTTAGAGTAACGTAGACGATGTTAAAAACATCAAACGAACGAAATACGACGCCCGTAGGGTGTTCACTGGAAATTTTTCAAAAAGTTGGAATTTTTCACATTAAAAATACTCAGAAAATCATGCAGGGTATTTTATGGTCCCACAAGAAGAACGAAGCCCTAACTCGACTAAACGACCGCGGAAACGCGGCCAAAATGGTTATTTTGCGGCGGTTCCGCGGCGCCGTTGGTGAGGCTTGGACTGTGCCTTCTTGTGCTGGCCCATATGTGCTTGTAGCAGTCTCTGGTATATTTTAAAAATGCTCAAGTGTTGAGCTTTCTAAGAATTCTTTGGGTGATTGATCATTCGATCGAACGTTTTAACTGCGCCTAGTTTATGAGAATGCGATACAATAATTGGAATTTACAAATTTATTTATTGCGTGTAAATCTAACATTTTGGTCTCGGGTGTAATCGGAAATCTTGTTAAATTATCCGACTTATTTTAAAAAGGTGTTTTCATGGGTGAGACCTAAATGCGAGCTTTACATTATTAGGCATGAAATCTTGGATATGTGATATCCCGGGTTTATGTTGTCTAAGGGCAGTGACGATTCCAATTGTTGTAGTTTTTCATTTTCTTTTTTGCGACCGTAAGTGTAGTATGTGGTGTATTGCCGGTTTCGTTACTATATGTAAGGTTAGTCTAGCACCCTATGAAGAGTTTTGAAGCATCACATGACCCAAAGTTTAAATTTTTATGGTGCTAAATGAACATGCAAAGGAATCGATCCTAGAAAATTAGGGTTTCGAAATATAAAGCGAACTAATCTAGAGTTTCGAGACTACAACCTTTGTAGCTCCCTTTCTCTGGACTCCTTGGTCTCTAGGGTGTTGAACGGAGGTCCTCTTGAAGTCCTCTTGTGTCCACGACGATCCACTACGGAGATCTCCGTCCAAGCTCGCAACTTCGTAAAACCGAAGAGAACACTCTAAACAAAACGGCTAAGCTTGTGTAGAATGAAGTTGTGGTTAAGTTTCTCACTTCAAAAACCTATCTTTAAGTGGTATTTACTCACTAGAAAAAACTAGAGAGCAAAAGAGAAAAAGGAAGAAGATGGTGGCAATTTTTAACAAGAGGTAAAAAGATAACTCATGAGAAGAAAAAGAAATATATCAATATATATATTTTATTTCTTCTCACTATGAACCATGGTTAAAGTGATGGAGACATTATTTAACTTGAGTTTTAAATGATAAAGAGAAGGATAACCCTAGGTTAGTGGTAGTTGAGCATGGTTAGGTCAAAGGAAGAATGTAGAAGCAAGAATGATTATCCTTTCCTTTTCATTTTCTTTTAAATCCAAAATCAAATAATAATCCATTATATAATCCATGGTGTGAGTCTTATATTGCCACCATTTCCATATGCTAACAACCATGATGGATGAGTGTATGTATGTGTGCATGTATGCACATCCACATGTGCATGAAACTAGCATGAAAGAAAGAAAGAAAAGCACACATGCATGCACACATCCATCATCCAAAAAAAGGTTTTAAGTGAGAAAACTAATGGTTAAATGATAAATCAACACTTGATTTATCAATCCGGTCATATCTCATATGACCCCACCAAAAGTAGTTCACCCGATCAATGTTCGGTATCATATACGCACATTTCAATCGGGTGCATGCGCATATCGCATACGCGCACCACAACGTTTCGCCTGGACTGGGTAACTCCTTTGTGGGACTCTAAGACTCGTCAATACGCCGGCAGAAGGTGATGATCATATCAAGTACCCTCAAGCCGCAAGCGGTCAGCTAAACGTAACGGCCACCCGGGTATTGAGCGATCAGAAGACAACAAGCGAACCTGCTACAACTCCCGTCGAGCCATCCGGCAACACTACCGTACAGTCCGGTCTCTTCGTCAGATATGCTGCATATCGAGCCTAGGGATGGTCACGTCGACCCCAATAACTCAATAAGTCGTGCCGGTGAATGGTCTATAACAGATCGAGAAACTACTGATAACACTTATCAGCAAATCTCAGCAGCCCTGGCCAGGGACTTGCTGTTATAACCAGTCGGGCACAGCACAGCATCAACTCCCAATACCGGGAGAGACGAAACCCCTCCTATCGCTCATCGTCTTCGTGTGTCTCGGGACTGTACCCAACGGCCACCTGTTTGCACGACTCAGTAGAGCCGTGGTAGGGTGGCAATCAAAGTACAGTGGGAGAACACACAAGACTCCATGACGATCTCGGGTCTACAGACTAACCTGTACCAGTGTCACCTGAGAACTGCTATCCGACGATAGATATAATTCCATATAGGAGTTCTCGGTGAGTCCGTCCAGTGTACTCAGTCACCACTGAGCACCCGTATGTGATCTTGATGTCAAACATCGATGAATATGGGAACATCCATCGCCCATCGTATGGGTCTAGTATCATATACGCTAGTCTACTCTGGTATATCAATGCCCCGTCTCGATATACCTACGACTAGAGACGTTCCAGGATATGCTTATAGACTACAGATGTCCCACTAGTATGATCTCCATCATAATCAGAGTAGTCAAGCCGATATCCTCAGGGCTTTGTCAGCATGTATGAATGAATAAAAGCATGATCAAATCAACATGTCAGATAAAGAAGAACCAGATAGCATACTATCATGTCGAGCAAGAATGCAAACTGAATATATATACATGTATAGATACATCCACTATCACACAATGGCCTCTAGGGCATACATATATCCAACAATCTCCCACTTGCACTAAGGCCAGTTATTGGCGTATCTCATACCCAACATCTCAAAAAGTCGCTCATGCTGTGGCTGAGGGAGGGCCTTGGTGAGTGGATCCGCGGCGTTGTTCTTTGTATCTACTCTCTTAATCTCGATCTCGCGGCGATCTACAATCTCCCGGATCAAATGAAAGCGCCTCAGGATATGTCTGGACCACTGATGGGATCTGGGCTCCTTGGCTAACGCCATCACCCCATTATTGTCACAATACAAAGGTATTGGATCAATAATGGTTGGAACTACTCCTAGCTCCGAGACGAACTTCTTCATCCAGACGGCTTCCTTGGCGGCATCATTTGCAGCAATGTACTCATCTTCCATCGTAGAGTTTGCAACGGTATCTTGTTTGGAACTCTTCCAACTTACCGCCCCTCCATTGAGGGTAAATACAAACTCTGAGATAGATTTGCTGTCATCCTTATCGCTCTGGAAGCTCGAATCGGTAAAGGCCTCCATTTGGAGATCTGTATTACCATACACCAAGAACAATTCTTTAGTCCTTCGCAAGTACTTAAGAATGTTCTTCACAGCTGTCCAGTGGTTCTCCCCTGGGTTGGATTGATACCTGCTTACAACACTAAGTGCATAAGCTACATCTGGGCGTGTACATAACATCGCATACATTATAGACCCAACTGCCGAAGCATAAGGTATAATGCTCATGCGAGCTCTCTCTTAATCGGTCTTTGGACAAGAATCCTTGGAGAGAGTGACTCTATGGCAAGCGGGTAAGGCACCCCGCTTGGAGTCTTCCATACTAAACCTCTTTAGGATGGTGTTGATGTACCTGGTTTGGGACAATCCCAATAACTTTTTGGATCTATCCCTATAGATCCTTATGCCCAGGATGTATGTGGCATCACCCAGGTCCTTCATGGAGAACCTTAGTGATAAGAATGATTTGACCGACTGTAGCATAAGAATATCATTTCCTATCAGAAGAATATCATCCACGTACAATACGAGGAATGTGACAGCTCTTCCTACAGCCTTCTTATAAATACAAGGTTCATCTGGATTTTTGATGAAATCAAACTCTTTGATAACATCATCGAAACAGATGTTCCAACTCCGAGATGCCTGCTTTAACCCATATATGGATTTAAGCAATCTACATGCTTTCTTGCTGCTCCCACTGTCAATGAAGCCCTCTGGCTGATCCATATAAATGCATTCTTCTAAATCTCCATTTAGAAATGCTGTTTTAACGTCCATCTGCCAGATTTCATAGTCATAGTGAACAGCAATAGCAAGTAGGATCCGAATGGATTTAAGCATGGCTACGGGCGAAAAAGTTTCGTCATAGTCCAAACCTGGTCTTTGACAAAAACCTTTCGCCACAAGTCTTGCCTTATAGGTCTTTACCTGCCCATCCACACCAATCTTTCTTTTAAAGATCCATTTGCACCATACAGGTTTTACCCCAGGGGGTACAACGTCCAAAGTCCATACTTTGTTGGTGTACATAGACTCCATTTCGGATCTCATAGCATCCAGCCACTTCACAGAGTCACCACTCGTGATAGCTTGCTGAAAACTGGTAGGATCATCATCATCCATGATGCAATCTTCTCCGTTACCATCAATGAGGAAACCGTAGTACCTCTCCGGTGGGCGAGAAGTCCTACCAGACCTACGGAGTGGCCGAGGTTCTTCAGTTTTTGTTGCAACAGCCGGTTCAACCAAATCGTCATTTGTAGTTTGTGTCTCCAGAACCTCTTCTAGATCTACCACCTTGCCATCATCTTTATCTGTGAAAAACTCTTTTTCCAAGAATGTGGCATACTGAGAAACAAACACTTTTTGTTCCTCTTTGCGGTAGAACAGATATCCATAAGAATTCTTTGGATATCCCACAAAGTTACACATGACTGACCGTGTCTCGAGTTTGTCTGGATTCTGCTTTTTAACATAGGCCGGGCAACCCCAAATCTTAATTCTCTTAAGAGATGGTCTCTTCCCATTCCATATCTCATATGGCGTGGTAGACACGGCTTTGGTTGGAACCCTGTTTAGCAGAAACGCTGCAGTCTCCAATGCATGCCCCCAAAACGAGACTGGTAACTCAGCGTCACTCATCATGGACCGGACCATATCTAATAGGGTCCTATTCCGTCGTTCTGACACACCGTTGTGCTGTGGTGTGTAAGGAGGAGTGAGCTGAGAGAGAATCCCATTCTCTTTTAGGAAGTTTGCAAATTCTGTACTGAGATACTCTCCACCTCGATCCGATCGAAGCATCTTAATACTCAAGCAGGTTTGTTTTTCTACTTCTTGTTTATATTCAACGAATTTCTCGAAAGCGTCGGACTTGTGCTTTAATAAAAATACATGACCGAATCTTGAGAAATCGTCGGTGAATGTAATGAAGTATGAAAAACCGCCTCTAGCCTGTGTAGACATTGGCCCACATACATCACTATGTATGAGGCCAAGGAGCTGAGTAGCTCTTTCTCCGTGTCCGGCAAACGGAGTTTTGGTTATTTTACCCTTGATACAAGACTGGCAAGTCGCATAAGATTTATATTCAAAAGAGTTTAAATATCCATTTTTATGTAACTTGTTTAGTCTTGTTTCGTTAATATGACCAAATCTACAATGCCAAAGAAAAGCTTCATTTAATTCTGAAAGTTTTCTTTTATTAGTGTGTTGTATACTGAAAACTGTGTGTTGATTTAGGACATATATTCCGTTATTAAGCGTACCATACCCAACCAACATTTGATTTAGGTGAATGTTCATAACATTGTTCTGCAACACATAATTATATCCTTCATTGTCCAACAAAGAAACAGATATTATATTACATAGCATACTTGGTACAAAATAACATGGATTCAAAATCAAAATACATCCAGATGGCAACCCCAAGTGATACTCTCCCACTGCGACTGTATGTACATTGGAACCATTTCCAACGCGGAGAGTATGGTCACCTGTCTTCAAAACCTTGCTATTTCTCAGCCCCTGCATAGAATTGCAAATGTGAGAACCTGAATCGGTATCCAATACCCAGGAAGCAGAGTTTATAGAAAAACAGTTTTCAGTCACAAATGCACCTGAAGCAGAAGCATCACCATGCTTCTTCTTAAGACTTAAGTACTCCGTGCAATTGCGCTTCCAGTATCCTGTCTTGTGGCAATGGAAACATTCGCCCTTCCCTGAGTCTCCAGCCTTGGACTTTCCCTTTCCCTTCACCTTTTTAACTCCCCCTTTAGGATTAGTGGGTTTCTTCTTTTTCTTTCCCTTGGCATTGGCTTTCGGGCGAGAAGAGGAAGACTGTCCAATAGTCATAATGGGAGTTTTTGCTAACTTCATAGTGCTCTCTGCACTCCTTAACATATTAAGGAGTTCAGGGAGGTCCTTCTCCATGCCATGCATGTTGAAGTTCACTATGAACTGAGCAAAGGTGGAGGGGAGGGACTGCAGAATAATATCTATATATTGTTCATTGTCCATCGTCCATCCAAGGTCCTCAAGCTCTTCTATAAGAGCTATCATCTTCAGAACATGGTCTCCTACTGGTGTGCCAGGGGCCATTCGCATCTGAAACAATTTCTTTGATGCTTCGTATCGTAATACGCGGGATTGCTCCCCATACAACTCCTTTGTATGGAGCAATATACCGTGAATGTCCATGTCCTCGTGCTGCTTTTGATGTGTGTTATCCATCGATGCAAGCGCGAGGCATGTGGCCATGGCACAGTCAGCGTCCCATGTCTTGCGGACTTCAATGTCCGCAACTGAGGATTTTGGACCAGGGACGGGCGGGGCTGAAGCCGTGAGGACATATGATACTTTATCATAAGTCAAGGCGATTTTCAGATTCCTCAGCCAGTCTTTATAGTTGGTCCCATTCAGTTTATTTTTATCTAGTAGAAGCTTAAGTCCAGTCATTGGTATCTGCCATTAAGAGAGAGAAAAGAATACACTCAGCGAAAGCTCTTGCACAGATTAGATTGGTTTATTATCTTGTCTAATCGATATTTCCCACTGCTTTTTATCAAGTTTTTCTTTCAAACCTTAAAAAGAAAAACTAGCCAAGATTAATTACAGTCTACAACTTCGCTAACCATTCAGCCAGGCCAGTGTCGGTACTTTGAGGGAGGTTCCCCGTGCTTTCGCACGGACCTAATTAGAGTAAACCTCGTTTTCCCAGAGGCGGAGCCCCGTTAACACCTTTCTAGACACCTAATGAGTTAGCTAATTGTAAACTGTAAAACTCTCCTAGGAGCAACTATTGCCCACAGTGGGATCGGGATCCAACCATCACATGGAAGGTATGCAATCTCATTGCAAATTTCAACACTTGAAATTCCCGATGTAATTTTTTACCCCTAGTACTTATGACCTTAACTATGGTCAACAAATCATAAGTACCAGTCAAGTTCTACCCGTCATTTCTTGATCAATTAGACCCACCCATATGACCCTTAACTATGGTCAACAAAGTCGCATGAATGTCCTAATTAATCTGCATCATATGCAGTGTAGGAAGACATCACTTAGCTACCGTACACTACGCCTTAACTAAAGTCAACAAACGTAGCACGAATACTAAGTACTCTACTTCCTAAAATGACGGAGGGTTGCGAATGATTTTTAAGAAAATCTTTAACGCTTTGAACTTGATGTCGTTGTAGAATCAAACAGTTTTCAAAAGGAGTGGCTTAAGCTCCGTAGTTTTGAAATGTAGCTTTTTCATAAATAGCCGAGTAGTTTTCAAATCCGATTCTACAACATCTTTTTAGGTTTATTTTCTTTACATTAATCACATTAATGTAATCCCGTCATTTAAGTCCTTAAGCCAATCACAGAAAAGAAACGAAAATAACACGTACGCTTATGCCATCCGCATTCGCCGCAATGTTCCGTTATGCACCGTTAGGTTACTTAACTAACGGCATACCGGGACTGGACTAGCGCGGGTGTAAAACATAAGCAACGTCTACTATATATCATATATATAATATGTCATTCGTCTCAGATATCACAGAACACAGGCAGCAGAAACATAGATATAACGTGGGATATCCTAGGACGTCCGTATTTAGTATTTAGCCAGAATAGAAAATACGGATTCCACAGTCGCGATGAATAGCCAAGCCCACACCCTGGACCCCTACGAGAGCGGCAAGTGACCCTACCAATCCTGGAGTTTAGGAGACCCGGTCTCGACTCCTCGAGATGGCCTCCCACTGAAACCCCAGAACCCGGTCACCTGTGCTCCCCTCCTTGGGTCGATCCTAATGCGGAAAAGTAAATAATATACAACACTGGTGACACAACCTCAACCTGGAAGTGCCCCAAATAAAAGAATATTACATTACATTTGAATTTACATGAATGAAAATATAAAACTCTCATCTCACAAACACCCCCCCCCCGGCTATTCGATCGCGACAATCCTGCACATCATATCTCAGCAACATATAATATCACATATCATCAACGTAAGTAAGTATGCGTACCCCGATTGTCGTTGATGTATAGCAACGAAACCGGCGATATCGTACATACTACACTTACGGTCACAGAAAAGAAAGTGTAAAACTACAATATTTGGAATCCAGATTCTCTTTAGACATCATAAATGCGAAATATCACATATTTCGTATTTCATGCCCAAACTATATGAATTCCACATATTGTATCACATTCCAGACAAACAGACGGTATTAAAGTTTTCGAACGAACGATCAAGCACCCAAGATTCACTAAAGCTCAACACTTGAGCAAGGTTCAAAAATCCGGAGTGTGACACAGTAGTAGCGGTCCAGCCGTAGAAGGGTCAAGCCAACGCCTCACATGTGGCATGCCGTACTGCCCCAAACCCTAGGGTTCAAAGGGCAGTTCGAGACGGTCACATAATCGAGTTAAGGTTTGTTGTCTTCTAGAGGGACCACCGCAAAAAGACTTGCACGTATCTCCAAAGTATTTAAACCCCGTGAATAGTGAGTAAATGATACTCGTTCAAACACTTCAATACTTTCTAATTTACCCGGAAAATCTACGAAATAAAAATCCCGATCGAAATGAAGAGTCCAAAACCATCTCCAGAATTTTTCAAAACCAAATACAGATTTAAAATATCCAAAAATTTATACAAGCAGATTCATGAAATACTGTACAAAAAGTATTCATCAATTCATATATACGGCCGCGGAACCGCGGCCTAAGCAAGCTTAGGCCGCGTTTCCGCGGCGAGAATCACTGTTCATGGAATAATTTTTGTACCGTAACCCTTATTTTTTCCTGCTGTATTTTTTACATATTTTTAATTCTGAAAAAAGTCAATTTTTAGAAAATTTCCAGAGAGCACTCTAAAAAGTCGTATTTCGGTTCGATCGGAGTTTTAACTTCGTAAAAAGGTCGCCTAATGTTCTAGGTCGGCTCTGATATCAATGTAAGGTTAGTCTAGCACCCTATGAAGAGTTTTGAAGCATCACATGACCCAAAGTTTAAATTTTTATGGTGCTAAACGAACATGCAAAGGAATCGATCCTAGAAAATTAGGGTTTCGAAATATAAAGCGAACTAATCTAGGGTTTCGAGACTACAACCTTTGTAGCTCCCTTTCGCTGGACTCCTTGGTCTCTAGGGTGTTGAACGGAGGTCCTCTTGAAGTCCTCTTGTGTCCACGACGATCCACTACGGAGATCTCCGTCCAAGCTCGCAACTTCGTAAAACCGAAGAGAACACTCTAAACAAAACGGCTAAGCTTGTGTAGAATGAAGTTGTGGTTAAGTTTCTCACTTCAAAAACCTATCTTTAAGTGGTATTTACTCACTAGAAAAAACTAGAGAGCAAAAGAGAAAAAGGAAGAAGATGGTGGCAATTTTTAACAAGAGGTAAAAAGATAACTCATGAGAAGAAAAAGAAATATATCAATATATATATTTTATTTCTTCTCACTATGAACCATGGTTAAAGTGATGGAGACATTATTTAACTTGAGTTTTAAATGATAAAGAGAAGGATAACCCTAGGTTAGTGGTAGTTGAGCATGGTTAGGTCAAAGGAAGAATGTAGAAGCAAGAATGATCATCCTTTCCTTTTCATTTTCTTTTAAATCCAAAATCAAATAATAATCCATTATATAATCCATGGTGTGAGTCTTATATTGCCACCATTTCCATATGCTAACAACCATGATGGATGAGTGTATGTATGTGTGCATGTATGCACATCCACATGTGCATGAAACTAGCATGAAAGAAAGAAAGAAAAGCACACATGCATGCACACATCCATCATCCAAAAAAAGGTTTTAAGTGAGAAAACTAATGGTTAAATGATAAATTAACACTTGATTTATCAATCCGGTCATATCTCATATGACCCCACCAAAAGTAGTTCACCCGATCAATGTTCGGTATCATATACGCACATTTCAATCGGGTGCATGCGCATATCGCATACGCGCACCACAACGTTTCGCCTGGACTGGGTAACTCCTTTGTGGGACTCTAAGACTCGTCAATACGCCGGCAGAAGGTGATGATCATATCAAGTACCCTCAAGCCGCAAGCGGTCAGCTAAACGTAACGGCCACCCGGGTATTGAGCGATCAGAAGACAACAAGCGAACCTGCTACAACTCCCGTCGAGCCATCTGGCAACACTACCGTACAGTCCGGTCTCTTCGTCAGATATGCTGCATATCGAGCCTAGGGATGGTCACGTCGACCCCAATAACTCAATAAGTCGTGCCGGTGAATGGTCTATAACAGATCGAGAAACTACTGATAACACTTATCAGCAAATCTCAGCAGCCCTGGCCAGGGACTTGCTGTTATAACCAGTCGGGCACAGCACAGCATCAACTCCCAATACCGGGAGAGACGAAACCCCTCCTATCGCTCATCGTCTTCGTGTGTCTCGGGACTGTACCCAACGGCCACCTGTTTGCACGACTCAGTAGAGCCGTGGTAGGGTGGCAATCAAAGTACAGTGGGAGAACACACAAGACTCCATGATGATCTCGGGTCTACAGACTAACCTGTACCAGTGTCACCTGAGAACTGCTATCCGACGATAGATATAATTCCATATAGGAGTTCTCGGTGAGTCCGTCCAGTGTACTCAGTCACCACTGAGCACCCGTATGTGATCTTGATGTCAAACATCGATGAATATGGGAACATCCATCGCCCATCGTATGGGTCTAGTATCATATACGCTAGTCTACTCTGGTATATCAATGCCCCGTCTCGATATACCTACGACTAGGGACGTTCCAGGATATACTTATAGACTACAGATGTCCCACTAGTATGATCTCCATCATAATCAGAGTAGTCAAGCCGATATCCTCAGGGCTTTATCAGCATGTATGAATGAATAAAAGCATGATCAAATCAACATGTCAGATAAAGAAGAACCAGATAGCATACTATCATGTCGAGCAAGAATGCAAACTGAATATATATACATGTATAGATACATCCACTATCACACAATGGCCTCTAGGGCATACATATATCCAACACTATACATCAATGACAATCAGGGTACACATACTTACTTACGTTGATAATATGTGATATTATGTGTTGCTGTGATATGATGTGCAGGATTGTCGTGATTGAATAGCCGGGGGTTTTATGTGAGATGAGAGTTTTCTTTTCATTCACGCAAAATTCATTTGTATGTAATATTCTTTTATTTGGGGCACTTCCGGGTTGAGGATGATGTCACCATTGTTGTATATTATTTACTTTTCCGCATTTGGATAGACCCAAGGAAGAGAGCACAAGTGACCGGGTTCTAGGGTTCAGTGGGAGGCCATCTCGAGGAGTCGAGACCGGGTCTCCTAAACTCTAGAATTGGTAGGGTCACTTGCCGCTCTCGTAGGGGTCTAGGGGTGTGGGCTTGGCTATTCATCACGACCGTGGAATTCATATTTTCTATTGTTGGCTAAGTACAAAATACGGGCATCCTAGTATATCATGTATTTTCATATATGTGCTTCTGCTTCTTATATTCTATGATGTGATCACTTGATGTATCTGAGACGAATGGAATATTATATATATGATATATAGTAGACGTTGCTTATGTTTTGAACCCGCGCTAGTCCCGTCCCGGTATGCCGTTAGTTAAGTAACCTAACGGTGCATAACGGAACATTGTGGCGAATGCGGGTGGCATAAGCGTACGTTATACTTTCGTTTCTTTTCTGTGATGGATTAAGGACTTAAATGATGGGACTACATTAATGAGATTAATGTAAAGAAGAAAAATGAACCTAAAAGATGTTGTAGAATCGGATTTGAAACCCACTCGGCTTTTTATGAAAAAGCAAGTTTTCAAAGTGCGGAGCTTAAGCCACTCCTTTTAAAACCATTGGATTCTACAATGATATCAAGTTCAAAGCATTAAAGGTTTTCTTAAAAACTATCCGCAGCCCTCCGTCATTTTAGGAAATAGAGTACTTAGTATTCGTGCTACGTATTTTGACTATAGTTAAGGCGCGGTGTATGGTAGCTAAGTGATGTCTTCCTACACCGCATATGATGCGATTAGTTAAGACATTCATATGATTATGTTGACTATAGTTAAGGGTCATATGGGTGGGTCTAGTTAATAACGAAATGATGGGAAGAACTTGACTAGTACTTATGATATGTTGACTTTAGTTAAGGTCATAAGTGCTAGGGGTAAAAAATCATATCGGGAGTTTCAAGAGTTGAAATTTGCAATGAGATTGCATACCTTCTATGTGATAGTAGGATCTCGATCCCACTGTGACCAAGAGTTGCTCCCAGGAAAGTTTTACCCTTTACAATTAGCTAATCCATTAGGTGTCTAGAAAGGTGTCAACGGGGCTACGCCTCTGGGAAAACGAGGTTTATTCTAATTAGGTCCGTGCAACAGCACGAGGAACCTCCCTCAAAGTACCGGCACTGGCCTGGTTGAACGGTTAGCGAAATTGTAGAATGTAATTAATCCTGGCTATTTTTCTTTTTAAAGGTTTTAAAGAAAATTTGATAAAAGCAGTGGGAGACATCGATTAGACAAGATAATAACCAAACTGTTCTTTGCAAGAGCTTTCGCTGAGTGTATTCTTTTCTCTCTCTTAATGGCAGATACCAATGACAGGCCTTAAGCTTCTACTAGATAAAAACAAGCTGACCGGACCGAACTACAAAGACTGGCTAAGGAACATTAACATTGCTCTCACATATGATAAAGTATCATATGTCCTCACTGCCAAAGCCCCGCCCACCCCAGGAACTGAATCTTCTACTACGGATAGAGAAATCCGCAAAATGTGGGATATTGACTGTGCTACTGCTAAATGCCTCACGCTTGCATCGATGGACAATACACATCAAAAGAAACACGAGCAGATGGATATACAATCCATCTTTCTCCATACAAAAGATATGTATGGAGAGCAATCTTGGACCCTGAGATATGAGGCATCTCGAAAGTTATTTCAGATGTGGATGGCTCCTGGCACATCAGTGGGCGATCATGTTTTGAAGATGATAGCTCATATAGAAGAGCTTGAGGATCTCGGATGGACAATGGATAACGAACAGTATATTGATATTGTTCTACAGCCTCTTCCCTCCGCCTTTGCTTCATTCATAATGAACTTCAACATGCATGACATGGAGAAGTCACTACCCGAACTTCTCAGTATGTTGAGAAGTGCGGAGAGCACGCTGAAGGCGAAGTCCCCCTCTATGCTTGTTGGACAATCTTCCTCTTCCGTCCCAAAAACCAAGGCCAAGGGAAAGAATAAGAAGAAATTCACCAAACCGAGAGGAGGAATAAAGAAGGCGAAGGGGAAAGACAAATCCAAAGCTGCGGAGTCGGGGAAGGGAGAATGTTTTCACTGCAAGAAGACGGGGCACTGGAAGCGGAACTATACCGAGTACCTTGAACTCAAGAAAAAGAAGTATGGTGATATTTCAGCTTCAGGTGTGTTCGTGATTGAAAACTATTTTTCTATTAACTCTGCTTCCTGGGTATTAGATACCGGTTCGGATTCTCATATTTGCAATTCTGTGCAGGCGTTGAGAAATAGCAGAGTTTTGAAGACCGGTGATCATACTCTCCAAGTTGGAAATGGTTCCAATGTACATGCAGTTTCAGTGGGAGAGTATCACCTAGGGTTGCCGTCGGGTTGTATATTGGTTTTGAACCCATGTTATTTTGTACCAATCCTGCTTTGTAATATTAGATCCATTTCCTTGTTAGACAATGAAGGATATCATTTTTCTGTGCAACACAATGTTATGAACATTAAGCTAAATCAAGAGTTGATTGGTTGTGGTACGCTAAATAACGGGATTACATCCTTAATCAGCATACAGTTTTCAACATAGAACACACAAATAAAAGAAATTTTTCAGATATAAATGAAGCTTTTCTTTGGCATTGTAGACTTGGCCATATTAATGAAACAAGACTAAACAATTTTCATAAAGATGGATATTTAAATACTTTTGAGTATAAATCTTATATGACTTGTCAGTCCTGTATCAAAGGTAAAATGACCAAAACTTCATTTAGTGGACACGGAGAAAGAGCTACAGAGCTCTTAGGCCTCATACATAGTGATGTATATAGACCAATGTCTACACATGCAAGAGGCGGTTTTTCTTACTTCATAACTTTACTGATGATTTCTCAAGGTTCGGTCATGTGTTTTTAATAAATCATAAGTCTGAAGCTTTCAAGAAATTCAAGGAGTACAAACTTGAAGTAGAAAAACAAACAGGAATGAGCATCAAGATACTTCGATCAGATCGAGATGGAGAGTACCTTAGTACTGAGTTCCTGAACTTCCTAAAAGAGAATGGAATTCTCTCTCAGCTCACTCCCCCTTACAAACCACAGCACAACGGTGTGTCAGAGCGGCGAAATCGTACCCTATTAGATATGGTACGATCCATGATGAGTGATTCTAAGTTGCCTCTCTCCTTTTGGGGGCATGCATTAGAGACTGCAGCTTTTCTGTTGAACAAAGTTCCAACCAAGACCGTATCTACCACTCCATATGAGATATGGTATGGGAAGAGACCATCCCTTAAACGAGTTAAGATTTGGGGTTGTCCGGCTTTTGTCAAAAAGCAGAATCCAGAAAAACTCGAGACACGATCGGTCAAGTGTATATTTGTGGGATATCCGAAACATTCGTTTGGGTATCTTTTCTACCACAACGAGGAACAAATGGTGTTTGTTTCTCAGTATGCCACATTTTTAGAAAATGAGATTTTTCCAAATGATACTGCTGGCAATGTGGTAGATCTAGAAGAGGTTCTAGAAACACAAGTTATAAATGACGACTTGGTTGAACCTGATATTGCAACAGAATCTTATGAACCTCAGCCACTCCGTAGATCTGGTAGGACTTCTCGCCCACCGGAGAGATACTACGATTTTCTCATTGATGGTGATAGAGAAGATTGCATCATGGATGATGATGATCCTGCCAGTTTTCAGCAAGCTATCACGAGTGGTGACTCTGTGAAGTGGATGGATGCCATGAGATCCAAAATGGAGTCTATGTACACCGACAAAGTATGGACTTTGGAGAATGTACCCTCTGGGGTAAAACCCGTAGTGTGCAAATGGATCATTAAAAGAAAGATCGGTGTAGATGGATAGGTGGAGACCTATAAGGCAAGGTTGGTAGCAAAAGACTTTCGTCAAAGACCAGGACTGGACTATGACGAGACTTTCTCTCCGGTAGCCATGCTTAAATCCATTCGGATCCTACTTGCTATTGCTGCTCACTACGACTATGAAATCTGGCAGATGGACGTTAAAACTGCATTTCTAAATGGTGATATAGATGAATGCGTTTATATGGATCAGCCAGAGGGTTTCATTGACAGCGGGAGCAGCGGTAAAGTATGTAGGTTGCTTAAATTCATTTATGGATTAAAGCAGGCATCACGGAGTTGGAACATCTGTTTTGATGATGTTATCAAAAAGTTTGATTTCATTAAAAATCCAGATGAACCTTGTGTTTATAAGAAGACTGTAGGGAGAACTGTCGCATTCCTCGTATTGTACGTGGATGACATTCTTCTAATAGGAAATGACATTCCTATGCTATAGTCGGTCAAATCATTCTTATCACTAAGGTTCTCTATAAAGGACATGGGTGATGCCACGTACATATTGGGCATACGAATCTATAGGGATAGATCCAAACGGTTATTGGGATTGTCCCAAACTAAGTACATCAACACCATCCTAAAGAGATTTAGTATGGAAGACTCCAAACAGGGTGTCTTACCCGCTTGCCATGGAGTAACTCTCTCCAAGGACGATTGTCCAAAGTCTGATGAAGAGAGAGCTCACATGAGCATTATTCCCTTCCCTACGCTTCAGCCGTAGGATCAACAATGTATGTGATGTTGTGTACACGCCCTAATGTAGCTTATACACTGAGTGTAGTAAACAGGTATCAGTCAAACCCAGGGAAGAATCTGTAACATTTCAGAAAAATAAAAAATTTTTTAGGAATTTTTATAATTAAATAATGAATATTATGAATATTTTAATATTGCGGTATAATTAAATACCGATAAAGTGGAAAATATTTGGAAAATTATAGGAATTTCTGAAATGAGGGCGTTTTATATGATTTAGGAAAATTATAAATTTTTATGATTAATTATACACTATTTTAATGCTAATCGCGATTAAATATCACTAATCGTGTATTAAGCCGGATTTGTGCACATGACATGCACCATGTCATACTACACATTTTATATTTCCTACCATGGTTTCTTTCCTTTTCTATACATGACTTTTGTTTTAAAATGAAAAGAAAAGAGAAGAAAAGAAAAAGAAAAGAAAATGAAAACATTAAAGAATGTGGCATGGTGAGGGGTATGGGCAAAAGAGAGAGAGAGAGTGAGAGGGGTTCCTTTGACCTTAGCCATTCCTCTTCATTCTTCATCATTTCTTCTTCTCCTCCTCTCATGGCAGCCCACTTCCTCCCACCTCCTCTACCTCCACACAACTCCATGAAAAAATCATCAAAAGTCCATCCCCACTTCATTAAAAACTTGCACAAGCTCACTAGATGCACTTTGGACCAAGAAAAATCAGATTTTGAAGACTTGGGGCAACTCAAGAAAATTCTTGAGTTGCCAAATGAGGTAATTCCTTCATCATTTGCATTGTATTTAATTCACTTTAGCTTTCATGCAAGTTTAGAAGTGTTTTAGTGTTGTGTTGTGAACTTTGAGAATTTCTAGAAGAGGTTAGGGTTTGATTTGAATCTTAAAGTGTAACTAAGGTTTGTAGAGACCACACAACCCCTGTAGTGATCGTATTTTGAATTAAAACCAAAGAATAGAACCCCAAACCCAAACTTAGAAACCCCGACATCGGCAGATTTTATGGAAATTGTGATGTGTTTTGGTATCTGCTATCACCCGGGACACCTGAAAAATATTTAGCAAACACAGAGAAATGTGCAGGCAACCTAGAACCTATACCCAAAACCCAGGACCCCAATTCCTTCATGTGGCCACAGATTTAATCATTCTGGCCTCAAATTGCAGCCAGAGCAGGGAATTTTGGGCTCGTTCTTGTTCCAGGGCTTTATCTCCAGTAAATTAGACCCTCCATGTATGCAAAATTTGCTAATTTGGCCTAGGGTAAAATATGTGACCATTGTCTTGAGTTGCTGCATTATTTTGCGACTTCATTTTAATTTGGGATTTGGTATTTGATTTTGTGTTCCGTCGTCTGATGTTTGTACATCAGCGACGGGGGTTGTTTGATGGTTTTGCAGGCGTAGGCTATAGGTTCTAACCTATAAGCGATTCGCATGCCGTTTTAGCTTTCATGTTCGATTCTTGATACTATATAACGCATTGGAAATTGTAGATACCCTCACGTGGACTTCGAGACAACGAGGATGAGCATGGCGTCATCGACTCCAGCAAGCGAGGATCAAAATGAGTAGATATATATCTACGGGGGAAGTCGGGTGGATGGCGTATAGCACCCCGCAGTTTCGTAGTATAGAACGCGAATGCGTTATGATATAATTATATTTATATGTTGTTATAAGATGTGTATACATTGCTAGAAATGCTTTAGTGGAATTTGGGTTAGTGTAAGCGTTTTTGGTAGTTAATGCCATAGTTTAGTGTCAGTCGCGAAACCCTAGAATAAGGTTTACACCCACACACGCGCACACACACTTACATTGTTTTACTTGTGCGTATATGGGGATATGTATATATATATATATATATATACACACATAGGTATGGGACTATATATATATATATATACACACACACACGTATACACATACATGGATGATAAGGATAGTACTTGGTACTTGGATTTGAGTCGATGAGATTAGGCATGATGCCACGAGATCGGTGATGTGATATGGTTCGTATTATGAGATACGACATGAGATTATAGCGGGCCTTTAGGCGATGTGTTTTCATACACACGCATATATATGTAGATGGTATCGGTATGTACTAGAATTAGATCAGTACCCCTAATACAGGATATGATGATAAGGATACCAGATGAATAATGAGATGAATGTGATATTTGACCCGTACACAGTTTGGGATGCCGTACGATGGATTTACCGTACGAGCTATATATATTGATGATAGATCCACACTCTTGACTCGAGAATGTCATGTTATATATTGTATCGTATATGATACTATTGAGGCGGGATTACCGACTATTATATTTATATGTATCGACTCAGACTTAGGTAGTTTTCCTTACCCTTTCGATTAGCCTGTTAGTTTAGTCCTGTAGTTTACTAGTAGATGTTAAACTAGACTCGAGTCATACCTATTTCAATCGTGAGTATTTTAAAGACAGGCCAAAGGATTCTACGGATATTTCAAAGGACATACCTTTTCTTAAAACACCGTAGCCCCTACTTCAAAACTACGATTCGTATCTTTTAAAAACTGATTGTATGGTTCGGGTGTGCATGTTAGATTAGATACGTATGCTTATAGTAAGGGTAGAGTGTATTTGTAAAATTGACTTGATGTGGGAGATAAATGCGATGAAAAGAATATACGATGTGATATGATGATTTGATGATATATTGGTATACGGATGCGAGTCGTTTGAGATGATTGATGCCTTTCCGGTCCCCAGATATGAGATTGTTATAGATGTGACCCGGGGATATAGGTATATAAATTTATGTAATGTTGTAAATCTCGAGTGATTTGCGGTACGAGACGTTAGGTCCGTACCTTCCCTGTCATATAGGTTGATAGGATCACTATTGGTTTAATGCCGCGGTACGATGGGTTACCGTACTTGATGAGTTGACTTGATGATTGATCCATACCCTTGACTAGAGGATGTCGTACGATAGATGATGTCGTACATGATGTTGTGAGGCTGGATGTCAATTGTTAGATTCACCGACTCGGTCATGCTAGATACGTATACCTGTTAGCATTTGCATGCGATTTACTTTATGCTACGTTTATGTAATTCTCATTGCATCATATATACTTGTGCTAGTACACTTACACCTTTATCGATGATGCGTATGTTACACTTACACAGATTGGTCGGCTCACACACTTCATCATCGATAATTGCCATGTCACTACACAGTAGCATTGCTGCATTACGATATGACTCCTTGCACAATTTACTTTCTATAGTTAAATATGCACCTTTATACGATACTGTATTTGATTTTGGAGAACTTGAACCACAGGAGACATTTTAAAACTGGATGCATTTAAAAGAGCGGTTTACCCTTGTTATGTGCATATTACTGTTCCATGTTGCATGGTATACGGATATACTTACATTTCTGTTATATATCGCATACATCATACTTTATGATTATACGCATTGAAATATGTCGTTTTCATGAGATTTCTGGATTTGAGAACCGTGGTTATTTCAAAAGAAAGTATGTATTGTTTTAAAAACCCGGTTTCTCTTGATATGATATTTCATTGCGTCCACCATGCGTTTTCTCGGTTCTGAGATGTGTGATATATGAAACCCGATTCGAGGAGCGGTAGGCACCGTCTACAGGTACATGGTGGACCCGGTAAGGTACCCTAGGGCAAGAAGACTCGTATTGTTAGACGGTGAGCCTGGCAGGGGAGCACTACCTACCGGTGATAGTATTTAGACTCGGCGGTTATCCGGAGGATACCGTCCGGAGTAGTGAGATGGATGTGAGGGCCGACCAGATTATGCGGCGTCTGAGGGCCGATCTGAGGATGTGGCGCCTGAGTTATATGAGAATTTACGTGTCAATGCTGGACACGGGTTTCATGATATTTTCGAGTGTCGATGCTGGACACTCAGGTTCCATGATTTTGATGTGTCGTGAGGGACACACGTTGATTTATATCCTCATACTTTCATGCATATGCTTTTATGATATTTACATGCATGATGTTGTTGTGTCATTGGTTGACATGTGGACGAGATCCACATTCATACAGGCATTGATCACATTGTTGGATGATATCCACATACTTATAGACTTGAGTATATAGTTGGCACCTATACTGATATGGCCACCCTAGATATCATAGTATTACCTTCATGATATAGTTGACACTGATTTTATGTTGATTACATTGATCGTACCTCTTATTTATGATATGTTGCTACCTGAGGCACTGACACAAGCACTTGGTATTACACTTATGTATAGATGTTTACCTTGCCACCTTATCATACTTCAGACTTTATTATATTTAGGATATACATTACTGATCGTATTGACCTAGGATTGAGTCATACATACGATTTCTGCTCTGTGATGTTTTCTACTCACGAGTTGGCAACTCACCCCCGTTGTGCCACAGTTTCTTGCAGGTTTTGTCGTACAGGTTCGTTGCGGCTTTGCTGGCTCACTGTCCTTTTTAGGGTGATTTCTTTGGTAGGTGGACTCACTTGTATCGTGACCACCATTGTACATTCATATTCAGTTGTTTCTAGTAAACTCCATCAACCAGACTTGTATATTTTATAACTTTAGAAGACCAGTTGTATATTCTTTCGACCTTAGAGTCGTGCGCTGTATTATTATGGTTTTCTTGATGATTTTGAGTTTCCTTTGAGTTTTGATCCTCGCCCTTCGGCGTTGTATATTATATTGCTTGCTTGGTTGTGACCTCCAATTGGTGAAGAGCTAGCTCCCGCTTGGGGATGCCCTTATTCATATTATGCATGTTGTACCCTTTTGGGGCCAGTATTTACAAAGGAAACTCTGCCGAAATTTTTAGAAAAGACTTGAGATTTTAAAAATGCATACTTTGGCTTATTTTGTTAAACCACTCGCTTTAAAACTAAAGTTTTCCTTCACTTTCTTCTTTAAATGTTTTAGATTTCTGGGATTTTGGCTTACTTGAATTAGATGGGGTCCTATAGACTTCATATGATTCAAGTGCCAGTCACGTGCCATTTCGGGTCGTGACAGAATCACTGGACTGCTGTGAAGAACATTCTTAAGTACTTGCGAAGGACTAAAGAATTTTTCTTGGTGTATGGTAACGGGGATCTCCAAATGGAGGCCTTTATCGATTCGAGGTTCCAGAGTGATAAAAATGACAGCAAGTCTATCTCAGGGTTTGCATTTACCCTCAACGGAGGGACGGTAAGTTGGAAGAATTCCAAACAGGATACCGTTGCAGACTCTACGATGGAAGCTGCATATATTATTGCAAATGATGCTGCCAAGGAAGCTGTCTGGATGAGGAAGTTCATCTCGGATCTAGGAGTAGTTCCAACCATTATTGATCCAATACCATTGTATTGTGACAATAATAGGGCTGTGGCGTTGGCCAAAGAGCCCAGGTCCCATCAAAAGTCCAGACACATCCTGAGGCGATATTATTTGATCCGGAAGATAGTTGATCTCCACGAGATCGAGATTAAGAGAGTAGATACAAAGGATAACACTGTGGAACCATTCACCAAGGCCCTCCCTCAGCTGCAGCATGAGCGACTTTTCGAGATGTTGGGTATGAGATACGCCAATAATTGGCCTTAGTGCAAGTGGGAGATTGTTGGATATATGTATGCCATAGAGGCTATTATATGATAGTGTATGTACCGGTATATGTGTGTGTATTCAGAGGACAGTCTTGCTCGACATGATAGTATGCTATCTGGTTAACTCTTTATCTTGACATGTTCACTCTATCATACTTTTATTCATTTGGTACATGTTGATAAAGCCCTTAGGATATTTGCTTGACTACAGAGATTATGATGTGGATTATACTAGTGGGACATCCGTAGTTTATAAGCATATCCATGAAATGTTCCTAGTCGTGGGTGTATCGAGACGGGGCATCGATATTCCAGAGTAGTCTAGCGTATACGATTCTTGTCCCATGTGATGGGTGATGGATGATCCCATATCCATCTGGTGTGCTGACACCAAAGATTGTATACGGGTGCTTAGTAGAGACTGGGTACACTGAACAGACTCGCCGAGAACTCCTATGTGGTATTATATCTCACGTCGGATAGCAGTTCTTAGGTGGCACTTGTACAGGTTAGTCTGTAGACCCGAGATCGTCATAGAGTCTTGTATGTCCTACCACTGTACTTTGATCTCCACCCTACCACGGCTCTAATGAGTCGTGCAAACAGGTGGATTTTGGGTACAGTCTCAAGGCACATGGAGGCAATGAGCGATAGGAGGGGTTTCTTCTCTCCCGGTATTGGGGGATGATGTTGCGCTATGCACGATTGGCTATAACAGGAAGTCCCTGGCCAGGGCTGCTGAGATTTACTGATAAGTGTTATAAGTAGTTTCTCGATCTGTTATGAGCCATACATCGGCATAACTTATTGAGTTATTGGGGTCGACGATACCATTCCCAGACTCGATATGCAGCATATCTGACGAAGAGATCAGACAGTATGGTAAGTGTTGCCAGTTGGCTCGATGGAGTTTTGACAGGTTTGCATGTTTTTCTTCTGATCGCTCAATACCCGGGTGGCCGTTACGTTTAGCTGACCGCTTGCGGCTTGTGGGTGTTTGATGTGATCATCACCTACTGCCGACGTATTGACGAGTCTTAGAGTCCCACACAGAAGTTTCCTAGCTCAGGCGAAACGATGTGGTGTGCATATGAGATATGTGCGGGAGCTCGATTAAATCCGTGTATATGATACTGTATATTAATCGGGTGTTTACTGATGGTCGGGTCGTATGTGATGTGACCGGTTTATTAAATCAAGTGTTGATTTAGTATTGACCATAAGCTCACTTTTTTTAAGTGAGAATACAAACCACATCTTCATTCTATACTAGTATAGCCAATTAGTGTAGGGTGTTTGCTTCACTTCTCCATTGATCAAGTGAAGAAAAAAGCTTGAGCAAAAGGACTTCGGGTGGATCGGCGTGGACTTAGAAGCATTCAAGCGAGTCGTTCCAAACTCTAGGAGATCCAAGGAGTCACTCAAGGAGGTCTACAAAGGTTGTAGTCTCTCCACTTAGTGATAGATTATTTATAGTATGTGATACTTTTAGTTGTTACCCTAAATTCCTAGTTCGATTCCTAGTTAAGTTTTCTCAGCACCTTATAAAATTTTATTGTGGCATGTGTGATGCTTCCAAACCCTAGATAACGTGCTAAGGAAACCCTACAATATATAGAGGACTTTCTTGCTCAACATAATAGTATACTATCTGGTTACTCTTTATCTTAATATGTACACTTGTATTATTATACTGTCTCTCTGATACATGTTGATAAAGCCCTAAGGATGTTTGCTTGACTACCAGGACTATGATGCGGATCATACTACTGGGACTTGTGTAGTCCATAAGCACATCCTTTAACTGTTCCTAGTCGAGAGAGTATCGAGACAGGGCATCGATATTCCAGAGTAGACTAGTGTGTACGTTTCTTGACCCTATAGGGGGTGATGGTTGATCCCATAACCATTGGTGTTTGACATCATTGATTGAAAACAGGTACTCATTAGAGAATGGGTATACCGAACAGGACTCGCCGAGAACTCCTAGATGGTACTATACCTGTCGTCAGATAGCAGTTCTCTGGTGACACTGGTACAGGTTAGTCTGTAGACCTAAGATCGTCATAGTGTCTAGTGTAGTTCTCACTGTGCTTTGATTTCCTCCCTACCACGGATCAAAGGAGTCGTGCAAACAGGTGGATTTTGGGTACAGTCCCGAGTCACATGGAAGCAGTGAGCGACAGGAGGGGTTTCGTCTCTCCCGTTATAGGGAGTTGATGTTGCGCTATACTCGATTGGCTATAACAGTAAGTCCCTGGCCAGGGCTAATGAGATTTACTGGTAAGTGTTATCAGTAGTTTCTCGAACTGTTATGAGCCACACATCGGCATAACTTATCAAGTTACTAAGGTCTGACGATTCCAGCCCTAGACTTGATATGCGGTATATCAGACGAAGAGACCGGACTGTAAGGTAAGTGTTACTTATAGGCTTCATGGGAGTTTGGACAAGCTTGCTTGTTGATCTTCTAATCGCTCAATACCTGGGTAGCCGTTACGTCCGGCTAGTACCGCTGACGGCTTGTGGGTAACTGATGTGATAATTACCTACGGCCGACGTATTGACGAGTCTTTAGAGTCCCACACAGACGTTTCCTAGCTCAAGCGAAACGAAGTTGGGCGCATATGTTGATATGTGCAGGAGCCTGATTAAATACGAGTATGTGATACCGTATTCTAATGTGGCGAAAATTGATATCGATTAGGTTATATGTGATATAACCAGATTATTGAATCAAGTGTTGATTTGATAATATGATATACAGATAAATGATATTAGTCGGTTATATATGATATAACCGGATTATTAAATCAAGTGTTGATTTAATAATTTGATATATATTTATATTTGATATATTTGTATATTTACTAATATTAATGCTCACTAATTATTTTTCTTCTATATATATATATATATATATATATATATATATATATATATGTACATGGATTTTCTATTTTGAGAAAATAGAATTATGAGGTGGAAAATGGGGAGATATTTGTGGAATGGGTGAGGCATGGCTTAAACATTAGTTTATTCATTTGGCTACACTATTGAAGCATGGTTGTATATTTCTATTGTGAAATATTCATGCTTCAATGAGTGACATGTTATATAATCCATTCTCCACTTGTTCAATGCTAGCTCATTCTCTTACTCTCTCCATTATCTTCTCCTTCCACCTCCAAGCCCTAACCCTCACATGACTTGTGAACCCTAGGGCTTTAGAGAATTCCTATTGAGCTAAAACACCTACATCAGCATCCTACTCTAGATTAGCCATTTAGATTAGGATGTTTCCCTCACTAATGCATGATTAGTGAAGAGGAAGTTTGACCTAGAGAAGCTTCAAGGTGGATCATCTTTGGCCTCGAAGATCGCGAAGTAAGCTCGTGCATTTCTTCAAGTGGAGTCAAGAGGAGTCGTAGGGACTACTACCCGGAGCTATAGAAGTGAAGGACTTGGTCTACAAAGGTTGTAGTCTCCATCACTTAGCATAGAACTTGTTATATTATGCTTTAAACTCTAATACTCCAGTTAGATTTGAAGTTAGTGTAGCTTAGCACCATAGATTTTTTAAAATTGCATGCTTGATGCCGGTAAAAATCCAGTGGTGGTGCTAAGAAACTCTTTCAATATAAAAAACCCTAATTCTCTTGTTTTAAAATTTTGATTCATATACAAGATTAGGAGACTTTTCTTTTACTTTGATTGTATCAAAATCCGGTAAAGATTGTCTACCAAGTTGGTTTACCCGGTGAAGATTGTCCATCAAAGTGTTGAGTTGAAAAGATTACTCGGTGAAAGTGGTACATCAAGTTGTAAAAGTTTCTTCACCTGAAGAAGAATATTTTAGTGGATAGTTCGTAAGAAGAGACCTAAGCGAAGACTAGATACTGCGGTATCGAACTTCGTTACCAATCGCCGGTGTCATTATTGAGTTTTCTTTTCCTAACTCATTTTATATCTATTTTTGTTGCAATTGTTATTATTTATTATTATTCCACAATTTTTATTGTATTGAGTAATAAAGTTTTAATTGTTAGCCATTTATCCTATTCACACCCTTCCCCTCTAGGACACTTTTCAACAATTTCGTCAATATAAAGCTGGGACTATTGAGCATAACCGAAATTAGTCTTTACTGTAAGGAAGTGATCCCCTTCGTTGATCGATCCAAAATCACCCAAATTGAGTCATACCCCTTGCTAAACCTAGGTAAACCCACGACGAAATCTATGGATATCTAATCCCCCTTCCACTTCAGAGTGGGTAAGGGTTGCAATTATGTTGCCGTCCTCTGATGCTTGACCTTAACTTGTTAGCAAGTCAGGCATCTCGAAATGAAATTAGACACATCCTTCTTCATTCCTTCCCACCAATATATATCTCTCAAGTCATGATACATCTTGGTAGACCTTGGATGTATGCTGTATGCGGAATGATATACTTCATCTAAGACCTTACGCCTCAGCCCTTCTGAGTCGGGCACACACAACCAGGTCCTAAATCGTAACACTCCATCGCTATCGATTACGAACTTGGAATCTCTCCCTTACCAAACCTGCTCTATGACCTCAGATAAACGGGCATCACCGGTCTGTGCTTCCCTAATGCGATCGAGCAAAAGTGGACGATCACGAACATGAGCTAGCTGTTCTCCTGTGAATGTGAAATCAAATTGTATGCCATTGTCACATAAATTCTACCAATCCGCGGTCGACTGCTACTGTACTGCGTCCAAATAAGACAAGCTATCTCCGGGGTTCCGATTCAAACCTTCGGCCACAACATTCGCCTTGCCCGGATGATATAGAATCTCACAATTATAATCCTTTACAAGCTCCATCCAACAACGCTGCCTCAAGTTCAGATCCCGCTACTGAAAGATATATTTTAGACTCTTGTAGTCCATAAAGATCTGGCACAATTCACCGTATAAGTAGCGTCTCTAAATCTTTAGTGCAAAGACCACCATGACCATCTCAAGATCGTGAGTAGGGTGGTTCTACTCGTGCTTCTTCAGCTGCCGAAAAGCATAAATGATTACCTTGCTATGCTTCATCAATATGCAAGCTAGACCCACTCGAGATGCATCACAAAAACTAATGAGACCGCCTGAGCCTGAATGCCTCACCCTGATTCCCAAAAGACGGTAATGACACGTGACAAGCCCGCAACGTATTTATTCCGAGAAAAGACTTTATCGAAACAAATACACTAGGCATAAAGTAAGCAGTATAACATTGACAAGAATAGATAGGTAATAATAAAATCCAACAACTTTATTTACATTCACTTCCACAAAGTTTTGATACAAGATAACTAAAAAGAAAAGTGTAATAAAAGTGCCTAAATAGTGGCATACTGGAATGAAAAGAAATAACTGCTGAAGTACTAGTTGTCGGCTAAGGCTTCAGACAGCGAGTAGTCCTCTGAAGTCGGTTCAATCTCCTTAGTCTTTAGATTATCTGACGAACATTCTAAGAAAGAAAGAAAGATGGGTGGAATGCCCATTGGCGAACTTTCGCTCGGTAAGTCCTCAAAAAGAATAGGTGATGTATATAAATGAAATGCAAGATGTAATATGATATAGTATAGATGGAATGAAGCATGAACAAGTATAACATGGCAATATTAAAGGAAACTATGTAAGCATGGAAATGTAATATGAGCATAACAAATAAGTGTAGCATGGCTGTGTAGTGAAGGTATCATGAACATGAAGTTTACCGTCAATGTGTCCTACAGAGGTCACTAAAAGGTAATCTAACTAACGTGAGTTTAAGTGTGAATGTCAACATATCTCAGGAGTGTTCTCGAACCCAACAGGCTGTAATCCAGGGGCAAGGAACCATTCATGAATTCGTGAATTCGTGATTTTCTGATGTAAATATGGGACTCATGAGATTTCGTTGGATTCATACTCAAACTACCCCAACACCCCATGTATATTAGTCTATGATTAAATTTATCAGCCTTGATCGAATTCATGAATACAAAAGATGATGTATAATATCAAGTTTTCAAGATTAAGTTCATGTCAAGAATCATGTAGTCATGTCTAGTGTAAGTCATGTCAATTGTATTCATGGTTCGAGTCAAGTTGGATCAAGCATGAAGGTTTAATACAAGTTATGTCAAGTTCAAGTATCTGTGTCAAGTTTTCATGTCAAGTTTCAGGTATTCAAGTTCAAGTGTGGGTTCAATTTCAAGTTCAAGTTTTGAGTTTGAGTTCATGTATCGATATGATTTAATTCAAGTGATGTTACATTTTATATTTAAGAAGAATTGTATCTTTTGAAAACTTCTTAAGTTTAAAAATAATTGGGCAACCACTGCACATGAACGGCAGAATTTATGACTTTTTCAAAGACGATTGCCAACAATAATTCCTTTAATTTGCATTGTTATCTAAACTAGATAGGCCAACACCCACTTTCTCTAGCTCTCTAAGGCTCAAGATAAATGATACCGCTTAAACATATTATTAATCTAAAGTCCTTAAGGATTTATTAAGTTGTTTATTATAGATAATTACATGTTTTGAATTTCTCGAGAGTGTTTATGTAAAATAGTCAGCTAAAAATAACTTTGAGGGTGTTTTGGTAAAGTATATATATTAATTAAAATGTCAAGAGTTTTTGTAAAAAGTATTTTATATTTTGTAGTATTTTAGTGTTAAAACCTAGTTTTTAAAAGTTTATGATATTTTAATGAAAATATATATTTTGGAGACTTGAAGGTATTTTCATAAAAAATTTAATCTTTTCATTTTAGAGTATTTATAAAATCTAATTTTCACAAATTTGTTTTTCTTTGAAATTACGAATATATAATTTAAGTTATTTTCAATTTGTTTAACTTTGCTTTAAAATTTGTATTTTCTTTAAAACCGTATTTTATTCCTTTCGTGACTGAATTCTCCGTGAGAAGTTCTGCATCTCATTCTACTATCTCAAGGATGTGCGATAATCTGCACTATCCATAAATGGGTCCCTCTAACGAGAGTTGTAGAGACGTATTTGCAAAGGACAAAATTCGTATTTTACTTGAGAGTATTTTAGCGAAATACATTTCTTGTGACAAACAATGATTGTGCTATGTTTTTATGTGTGTGTGTGTGGGATAGGTCCTTACCCCACGCATGATCTAGATTAACATATCATAGGACAAATATTGATAATGAGAAAAAGGTCATGGTATTTATATGTTAATTAGTATATACCGATTAGAATGTTTTGTTTACATTTAACTAAAATTCTATTAAAAACATCGAGCAATATCATGTAGGGAAGAGTCATGGTTACGCATTTTATAGCATGGACATTTTATCTATTTATTGGTATGGATTTACAAAGAATATAATCAAAGATTTGTTAAGATAATTATTTAAATATCCTTGTCTAGTAACTTCATACTATGGTTTGATTATAGAAATGAACAAGGGCTCAAGGCTGGATTCAAAAGTGAAGAAAGAGAGAGAGAGAGAAGTCTTATGAGGTGAAGAAGGAAGATAGGAGACTTACCCATACCACTCGTACTCATACGAGCGAGAAAAAGAAGAGAAATGGCCTTGGTTTGAAGAACATAGACAGTAACGCAAGGAGAATGGGGAGTGAACCTACTACCGGTGTCTATTGTCGATTGGTGAAGCAATGGAGAGGGAGAGAGGAGAGCTTTAGGAATGACCTTGGGAGAAAACCTCGACAACTACGGGGGTGGCTCACTAAGACTTGAGAGAATTGTTTAGAGAGGATATTTTTAAGAAAATAGTAGAAGAGCAAGGATGTTTGGGCAGCCAAGGGTATATATAAGAGAATGAAGGGATGCATGGTGATTTAAAAGAAATTAAAATGAGACAATAAGTAGATTAAAAGAGATTTAATTAGGTAGATGAAAGGTTGTAAGCTCTCTGGCTAAATTCAGGGGTTTTAAAGTATCAAGAAGGGTTGAAGGGAGCTGAAAGGATGCACGTGCAAAAGATGGAGGGTTTTGGGGCAATATGGGCCGCCGGTTTTTATAAAGTTGTGGCCAAATTTCTCTGGGTTCATGCCATTTACTCCACTAGGTTTAAATAACTCATTTACATTCTTCTTTTATTTTGCAACTTTTCATATCTCCGTGTAACACTCGTGCAAACTCTTAAGCTTCCAAAACATTAAAAAGAAAAATATTAAAATAATTGGGACTGATAGAATTCAAACACGCAGGCTATAAGACAGCAGTGGAAATTCTTAACCAATGGCTATAAGTCGTTTCTTGTACATAAGTTATCAGCAATAACTTATAAGTCGAAAGCAGAACAGAAATACGACCTCTTTTATTAGTTAAAACAAAAAGGATGGTATAAAGAATTTAGGGTCGTTACACTGAAGGCAACGATAAAACAAACGCAGTTGTCAGATGAGTCTTCAACTGCTGGAAGCTCTGCTCGCAAGCATCAATCCAAAGAAATGGAATCCTTTACGGGTCAGACCGGTCAATGGTTGTAACAATTCATAATTTTAAAAGATTATTTTAGAATTTAAATAATGATATTATGAGTTTTATTAAGATTATAATAATTATGGAATTGTTTTATCATAAATTAATATATATAATGTATCCACACTATTGGTGATAATAGAACCAATATTTTCTTATTCTAATTAACACTTAAATTGGCATAATAAGGTTAAGGGTAGCGTAATTGATATTAATATTTTCTTTTTTCTTTTCTTTTATCCAAAATTTGGAGAGAAAGAGAGAGGCATGAGCACTCTCAAGCCTTAACCCTCCATGCCTTCTTGTTCCCTCCTCAATTCCTCCTCATTTCCCTCCTCACTCTTATCTCACACTCTCACTCTCATTCCGCTCATCTCATTCCCACAAACACTCTAATCTCACCCTCACTCTCACCTCAAAACCCAACTCCAAACAAAAATCCAACACTTCTTCAACTTCTCAAACACCAAACTCAAGCTAGATCAAGAAGAAACCTTCATCAACTCTTCAAGTGGTATCCTACAAGCTTTGATCTCCATTTTCATCTTCTTAAAGTGGTAATAAATCCCTCCTTTGATAAGTTTAAGCTTCATTTTTCATGAAAAGTTATATCTCTTACATAAAAAATCACATTTTTTTGTTTTAAATCTAGCACAAATGGGGTTTTCTCATAATTTCTTGTAGTAGTAGTGAGATAGTATAGTTTTCTTGGTGTTTACAACTTGTTTGGGTTAGTTGAAGGTATTTTAATGCAAGATTTGTGATTTTAATGTTTTAAAAATTTTCAAAAATTTCATAGCTGCAATTTTCTTCTGCAGACGTCTGGGATCAGAAGCTTCAGACTTCTGCCGTCACTATATTTTTGTTCGTTTTTGTTGGTCAAACGCCAGACTCCAAAGCATCAAACGTCTACCTCTTCCTTAGATGTTCAGTCTCAAGTCTCTGGTTGGATTTTAATTGTACTTCAGATGTTTGGGAGACAAAGTTTTAGATGTCTGTACTTAGGTTGTCATCGTACGAATGAAAATTCCGTACGGATGAGAAGATGATGATGAGCCGGATACGATCTTATTTCATATTGACTCGAGGAGTCTTTTTATTTTATCCCTATTGGAAGATTTCGAAATATAAAGGATATTACCCATTTCTAAATAGCAATTTTTTTATGTTTTAAAACCGATAATGCAAAGGACGTGCTGCTTGGATTTCAAAAGAGTGTGTGTGTGTGTGTGTGTGTTTAAAATATCGCGGTCTTCTTATTTTCAAACAACGTTTCGTTCTATTTTAAGATATACGTTAGTTATGTATATGCCCTAGAGGCCATTGTTGTACATATGATGTATATTATAATGGATGCTTGGATATATATAGATAAGACTTTCTTGCTCGTCATGATAGTATGCTATTTGGTTTCACTTTATCTTAACATGTTGACTTGTACTGGTTTACTGTCTTACTCTTACATGTTGATAAAGCCCTTAGGATCTGTACTCAACTACTAGGACTATGATGAGATCATACTAGTGGGGCCACGGTAATCGATGAGTACATCCTATAACTGGTCCTAGTCGAGGGTATATCGAGACAGGGCATCGATACACCAGAGTAGACTAGCGTATACGCATCTTGACCCATATGATGGGCGATGGATGATCCCATATCCATCGGTGTTGGACATCAAGGATGGTGTGCGGGTGCTCAGTGGAGACTGGGTACACTGGACGGACTCGCCGAGAACTCCCAGATGGTGATATACCA
Organism: Agapanthus africanus; assembly: GCA_030015575.1. Lineage (NCBI taxonomy): Eukaryota > Viridiplantae > Streptophyta > Magnoliopsida > Asparagales > Amaryllidaceae > Agapanthus > Agapanthus africanus. Next base: position 153,157,605 of record CM057350.1, read on the forward strand.
CACGTCAGATGGCAGTTCTCCGGTGACACTGGTACAGGGTAGTCTGTAGACCCGAGATCGTCATAGAGTCTTGTGTGATTCCCACTGTGCTTTGATTTCCACCTTACCACGTCCAAGAGGGCATGCAAAATGGTGGCTTTTGGGTGCAGTCCCGAATCACATGGAGGCAATGAGCGATAGGAGGGGATTCGTCTCTCCCGGTATAGAGAGTTGATGTTGTACTGTGTTCGATTGGCTATAACTGGAAGTCCCTGGCCAGGGCTGATATAGAGATTTACTGGTAAGTGTTGCCAGTAGTTTCTCGACCCGTTATGAGCCTCACATCGACACGACTTATCGGTTACTGGAGTCTGACGTATACCACCCCTAGACTTGATATGCAACATATCAGACGAACAGACCGGACTGTACGGGAGTGTTACTGATTGGATTCACAGGAGAACGTACAGGATAGCTTGTTGATCTTCTGATCGCTTAATACCTGGGTGGCTGTTACGTTTAGCTGACCGCTTGCAGCTTGTGGGTGTTTGATATGATCATCACCTGCTACCGGCGTATTGACGATTCTTTAGAGTCCTACACAGAGGTTTCTTGGCTCAGGCAAAACGGAGTAGAGGCACATATGTGATATGTGCAGGACCGAGGATAATGCGATATGAGATACCGTATTATATTCTCGCGATATTTAGATATGAACCGGGTCATCGGATCAAGTGTTGATTCGATGAATCGATACATGATATATTAGTCGGTTATATTCGATATAGCCGGATTGTCAGATCAAGTGTTGATTCGATGATTTAATGTATAATAATATATATGATATATTATATTACATTATCTAATATTGGCTCACTTTATTATTTCATTTTCTCACCGGGTAATACATTGATATATATGCGATATATGTTAGTTGTATTATTTTCTTTTGTTGCAAATATATAATATATGTGATATATATTATTGCAACATGATATGCTTAATAATGGAACATATTTAGTAGAGATTAAATAAGGTTAGGGTTTGATTAGGGTTAGCTCCTTCTTGCACCTTCTAGAAGCAATTCCTTTTATCATGGTTAAGATATTATGGTTGATATTTATCCATGACTCATTCTTTAACCTAACCAAACCCAAGCCCTAGTTAATTCTCTACAAGGGTTATCCTTGTCATCCCTTGACCATGGTTCCATGATTATTCATATATTCATTTCTATTATTCATCACAAAAGGATTAACTCATTTATCATCATCTTCCTCTCTCTCAAGCTTTGAGAAAGCTTACTAGTTTTTCCTTTTGTGATGATTTCTTATGAGAATTTGATATAAAAGGAAAGCATAAATACTACTCTATCATCCTCATCTAATCTAGCCCATTAGATTAGGGTGTTCACCTCATTAGAGTGAGAGAGCTTGAGTTATAGCAATTTGGAAGTAGATCATCGGAGAAAAGGAATACTACAAGCTAGCATGGATCGTTCGAGTCGTGGAGCCTCTCTTGAGTCCGGAAGATCATGGATCACGGCGAAGGGACTTCTACTCGGAGCTTATGAAGCGAAGGAGCGGACTACAAAGGTTGTAATCCCTCACACTTAGTTGTAAAGATGTTTACTTGCATGTTAAACCCTAATAATCTAGCAAAGATCCCGGCTTTGGGTTGTTCGGCACGTCTAAATTTTTATTCGGGCATGGTTGATACATTATGAACCCTCACAAGAGTGCCTAGGAACCCTACAGTGGTATCAGAGCCTAGCTAGAGCATTAGGCGACATGTATACGAAGTTAAAACTCCGAACGAACCCCGAAACGACGAAACGACCCCCTCTCTGGACATTTTTTAAAAGGTGTGATTTTTCTATATTAAAAATACCTAAAAAATTCAACAGGGAAATTTAAGAATTACAGTGAAAAACGAGAGCATAATCCGTACATTCAACCGCGGAACCACGGCCGTACCATGCTTGGGCCGCGGATCCGCGGCAGTACAGAAAGTTTATGCCCTAGTTTTTGAACAGTAATATCTATATCTGCTAGTTTAGTTTTATGGGTATTTTTAATCTGAGTCAAGTGTTGAGTATTCTGGGGTTTATTTTGTAATCGTTGATTCGATCGGAAAATTTAATTTCTTTATGTTTTCCGGATATTTAGAAACTGTTAAAATGTTCGAACGGATATCATTAACTCATTTTTTCCCGGCACGAAAAACTTTCAAGTGTTGAATTTTTCTTGGGTTTAAATCTTTCGGAAAATTGTGCAAGTAACGCGGTGGACCCTCTAGAAGAACACAAACCTTAATTCGATTATGTGACCGTCTTGAACTGCCTCTAAAGCTTAGGGTTTGGGGCAGTACAGCGTGCCACATGTGAGGCGTTGGCTTGACCCTTCTGCGGCTGGACCATCGGTACTTTGACAGATTCTGGGATTGTTTGAACTCTGCTCAAGTGTTGAACTATTTAGGAAATCTTGGGTATTTGATTATCCGATCGGAAAGTTTAATACTGTCTATTTATCTGGAATGTGATACAATATGTGGAATTCATATAGTTAAGCATGAAATGCGAAGTATGTGATATTTCGGATTTACGATGTCAAAAGTGATTGTGGATTCCAAATGTTGTAGTTTTACAATTTCTTTTTTATGACCGTAAGTGTAGTATGTAGTTGTATTGCCGGTCTTCGTTGCTATACATCAACGACGATCGGTGTATGCATACTTACTTACGTTGATGATATGTGATATTATGTGTTGCTGTGATATGTTATATTGGATCGTCGTGTTCTGAATAGCCGGGGGTTTTATGTGAGATGAGGGTTTTTATTTTCATTCATGTAAAATTCATTTGTATGTAATATTCTTTTATTGTGGCACTTCTAGGATGAGATTGATGTCACCAGTGTATATTATTTACTTTTCCGCATTAGGTAGACCCAAGGAGGGGAGCACAAGTAACCGAGTTCTAGGGTCCAGTGGGAGGCCATCTCGAGGAGTCGAGACCGGGTCTCCTAACCCTAGAATTGGCAGTGTTACTTGCCGCTCTCGTAGGGGTCTAGGGATGTGGGTTTGGCTATTCATCGCGACCGTAGAATCCATGTTTTATACCGACTCGTATTAAAAACACGGACATCCTAGTATATCCAATATTTCATATATGTTCTTCTGCTGCGATGTTCTGTGATGAGATCATATTACTGCCTGAGACGAATGCTTATACTATATATATCTTGATATATAAATATTACTGCTTTCGTTTCTTCTGTGATACTTAGGAAGCATAAGCTGATGGGATTTATTAATATGATTAATAAAAGAAAAGAAACCTAATAAGATGTTGTAGAATCAAAACTTTATAAAAAGGGTAGCTACAGTTTTGCTTTGCATAGCGGTATATATGATATACCCTGCACCTTATTCGATGAGGAAAGAGCCGAGATCCCTTCACCGGGAGTGACCTCTTTAGCGAAACTGGCAGATGCTACAAACTCGCGGTTTAGTTTTTGACAGCTTCTATAGTCTTGCTTTGCACAGCGGTATATATGATATACCCTGCACCTTATTCGATGGGGAAAGAGCCGAGATCCCTTCACCGGGAGTGGCCTCTTTAGCGAAACTAGAAAAGCCTCAAAAACACTCCTTTTCAAAATCACTTGTTTCTACAACGATATCAAGTTCATTACGCTCATGGTTTTCTGAAAAACCTGTGTAGCCCTCCGTCATTTCAGATAAAGACTATTTAGTATTCGTGCTGCGTTTGTTGGCCTTTGTCAAAGCGTAGTGTGTGGTAGCTAACTGGTACTTATCTGTTTAAACATGTGATGTGATTGGATTAGGTTATTCGTACGACCTTGTTGGCCTTTGTCAAGGGTCGTGCGGATGGGTTTATTTCAATCAAGAAATGACGAGTTGAACTTGACTAGCTTCCTATGGTTTGTTAGCCTTTGTCAAGGTCATAGGGGTTAGGGGCAAGAGCATTATCACGAATTTCAAGTGTTGAAATTTGCAATGAGATTGCATACCTCCTATGAGATAGTTGGATCCCGATACCCACTGTGAGTAAAAGTTACTCCTGGAAGAGTTTTACACAAGACAATTAGCCGATCAAGCAGGTGTCTAGAAAAGTGTTAACGGGGTTACGCCTCTGGGAAAACGAGGTTTATTTTAATTAGGTCTGTGCGAAATCACGGGGAACCTCCCTCAAGTACCGACACTGATCTGGCTCAAAGATTGACGAAATTGTAGGGTGTAATTAATCCCGGCTAATCTTACCTTTTAGGGTTTGAAGGAAGATTTGATAAAAACAGTGGGAGACATCCTGATTAGATAAGATAATAACCAATCTAATCTTGCAAGAGCATACGCTAAAGTGTTTTCTTCTCTCTCTCTCCAGGTAGCGACCATATCAGGCCATAATCAAGATAATAATATGGATGTATTGACTGAACCCGCTTATTATACTGAGCAGGGGATCGTTGGTCCCGTTCTTCCTTATAAGAGTTATAAGACTGAACAGGGAATAGGAGAATATCTGGATTCTCACACTGCCCAAACGAAGAATAAGCATGTTGATGCATCTTCTTCGGGTGCGTTAGTTATTGAGAACAGTTTCTCAGTTCACCCTACGTCCTGAGTATTAGATACCGGATCAGGATCCCACATATGTAAATTGTTACATGGGCTACGGAAAGGTAGAGAACTGGGTAAAGGTGACCATTCCGTTCAAGTAGGGAATGGTGCAAGTATTGCAGCCAAAGCAGTTGGCGAATATCACCTAGTATTACCAAGTCGTAATACACTGATTCTGAATGAGTGCTATTATATACCGAACATGATGTGCAACATTATATCGGTTTCTTTATTGAGTAAAGAAGGATATAATTTTGTAGTACAGGATAATGTTATGAACATATTCCTAGATCAAAAGTTGATTGCATCAAGCTCGTTACATAATGGCATATTCATTCTAAATCAAAATACAGTCCTCAATATACAAAACACACACAAGAGGAAGTGTTCAGAAATGAACGAATCCTTCTTGTGGCATTGTAGACTTGGTCATATAAATGCGACACGACTAGCTAAGTTACATAAGGATGGATATTTGAATCCATTCGAATTATCATCTTATGAAACTTGCCATTCATGTCTCAAAGGCAAAATGACCAAAGCTCCATTTAGTGGACACGGAGAAAGAGTTACCGAACTATTAGGACTGGTACATAGTGATGTATGCGGTCCCATGTCTACACATGCCCAGAATGGTTCTTCCTACTTTATTACATTCACTGACGATCTCTCAAGATTCGGATATGTGTTCCTGATGAAACACAAGTCTGAAGCTTTTGAGAAATTCAGAGAATATAAGCACGAAGTAGAGAATCAAACGGGCAAAAGTATTAAGATCCTTTGATCTGATCGAAGAGGTGAATACTTAAGCAATGAGTTCCTAGATTATCTAAAAGAGAATGGGATTCTCTCTCAGCTTACTCCACCTTATACACCACAGCACAACGGTGTATCGGAGCGAAGGAATCGCACCCTATTAGATATGGTGCGCTCAATGATGAGCACTGCTGAGTTACCTATTTCCTTCTGAGGACATGCACTGGAGACAGCTGCATACCTATTGAATCAAGTTCCATCTAAATATGTACCTACCACACCATATGAGATATGGAGTGGGAAGAGACCATGTCTTAAACGAGTTAAGATATGGGGTTGCCCGGCCTATGTTAAAAAGCAAAATCCGGACAAACTCGAGGCACGGTCAGTTCTTTGTAAGTTTGTGGGATATCCTAAACATTCACATGGATATCTATTCTACCACAGCGAGGAACAAAAGGTGTTTATTTCTCGACATGCCACCTTTTTAGAAAAGGAATTTCTTGCAAAAGAAATTAGTGGCAATACGGTAGAGTTGGAAGAAGTTCCAGCAACACAAACTGCAACTGAAGATTTAGTGGAACCAGAGGATTCAGTAATACCCGACGAACCCCAGCCTCTCCGCCGATCTAGCAGGGTTTCTCATCCACCGGAGAGATACTACAGTTTTCTCATTGATGGTAGGAGCGAGAATTGCATCATGGAAGATGATGACCTAACTAGTTTCGAGCAGGCCATCACGAGTAGTGACTCTGTGAAATGGCTGGATGCAATGTGATCTGAGATGGAATCCATGTACACCAACAAAGTATGGACTTTAGAAAATACTCCTGAAAGGGTAAACCCCATTGGGAGCAAGTGGATCTTCAAAAAGAAAATTGGTGTAGATGGAAAAGTTGAGACTTTCAAAGCTAGACTTGTTGCAAAGGGTTTTCGTCAACGACCAGGTGTGGATTATAACGAAACCTTTTCTCCAGTAGCTATGCTTAAGTCCATCCGGATCTTACTTGCCATTGCTGCATACCATGACTACGAAATCTGGCAAATGGATGTTAAGACCGCCTTTCTAAACGGTGATTTAGAAGAGTGCGTATACATGACTCAGCCAGAGGGCTTCGTAGATAGTGGGAGCAGCGAAAAGGTGTGCAAGCTGCTTAAATCCATTTATGGGTTAAAGCAAGTATCGCGGAGTTGGAACATCTGTTTTGATGTTGTAGGCAAAGAGTTTGACTTCATCAAAAACGTAGATGAACCTTGTATCTATAAGAAGGTTGCAGAGAGTAAGGTAGTCTTCCTCGTATTGTACGTCGATGACATACTCTTGATAGGAAATGATGTTCCTATGCTGCAGTCAGTCAAGCTCTTCTTATCACAAAGATTCTCGATGAAAGATCTAGGTGATGCCTCCTGCATACTGGGAATTATGATCTATAGAGATAGATCTAAACGGATACCGAGATTGTCCCAATCCAGGTATATTGACACCATACTAAAAAGGTTTAGTATGGAAGAATCCAAGCATGGGAACCAACCCACGATCTTTGGACTCACTCTCTCCAAAGAGATGTCTCTCAAGACTGATTTGGAGAGAGCTCGCATGCAAGGGATACCCTATGCTTCAGCAGTAGGCTCTATCATGTATGTGATACTATGTACCAGACCCGATGTAGCATACTCACTAAGTGTAGTGAGTCGGTATCAAGCAGATCCTAGAGAGAGTCACTGGACAGCTGTGAAGAACATTCTCAAGTACTTACGAAGGACTAAAGAGATGTTCTTGGTGTATGGTAACGGAGAACTCCGGGTGGAGTCCTTTACCGATTCCAGCTTCCAAAGTGATAAGGACGACTCTAAATCGCACTCGGGATTTGTCTTTACCCTCAATGGAGGGGCGGTATGTTGGAAGAGTTCCAAACAGGATACCATTGCAGACTCGACGATGGAGGCTGAATGCATCGCTGCCAACGATGCTGCCAAAGAGGCTGTCTGGATAAAGAAGTTCATTAGTGAACTTGGTGTGGTTCCATCCATTGAACATCCAATACCTCTGTATTGCGATAACAATGGAGCTGTGGCGTTGGCCAAGGAACCCAGGTCCCATCAAAAGTCCAGACATATTCTGAGGCGGTATCACCTGATCAGGGAGATAATTGATCGCCGGGAGATCGAGGTCAGGAGAGTAGATACGAAGGAAAACACTGCAGATCCACTCATGAAGGCCATTCCCCAAAAACAGTTTGAGAGATTATTCGGGATGCTAGATATGAGATACTACAGCAGCTGACCTTAGTGCAAGTGGGAGATTGTTAGTTATGTATATGCCCTAGAGGCCATTGTTGTACATATGATGTATATTATAATGGATGCTTGGATATATAGAGAGAGGTCTTTCTTGCTCGTCATGATAGTATGCTATTTGGTTTCACTTTATCTTAACATGTTGACTTGTACTGGTGTACTGTCTTACTCTCACATATTGATAAAGCCCTTAGGATCTGTACTCGACTACTAGGACTATGATGAGATCATACTAGTGGGGCCACGGTAGTCGATAACTACATCCTATAACTGTTCCTAGTTGAGGGTATATCGAGACAGGGCATCGATACACCAGAGTAGACTAGCGTATACGCATCTTGACCCATATGATGGGCGATGGATGATCCCATATCCATCGGTGTTGGACATCAAGGATGGTGTGCGGGTGCTCAGTGGAGACTGGGTACACTGGACGGACTCACCGAGAACTCCCAGATGGTGATATACCACACGTCAGATGGCAGTTCTCCGGTGACACTGGTACAGGGTAGTCTGTAGACCCGAGATCGTCATAGATTCTTGTGTGATTCCCACTGTGCTTTGATTTCTACCTTACCACGTCCAAGAGGGCGTGCAAAATGGTGGCTTTTGGGTGCAGTCCCGAATCACATGGAGGCAATGAGCGATAGGAGGGGATTCGTCTCTCCCGGTATAGGGAGTTGATGTTGTGCTGTGTTCGATTGGCTATAACTGGAAGTCCCTGGCCAGGGCTGATATAGAGATTTACTGGTAAGTGTTACCAGTAGTTTCTCGACCCGTTATGTGCCTCACATCGACACGACTTATCGGTTACTGGAGTCTGACGTATACCACCCCTAGACTTGATATGCGACATATCAGACGAATAGACCGGACTGTACGGGAGTGTTACTGATTGGATTCACAGGAGAATGTACAGGCTAGCTTGTTGATCTTCTGATCGCTCAATACCTGGATGGCTGTTACGTTTAGCTGACCGCTTGCAGCTTGTGGGTGTTTGATATGATCATCACCTGCTACCGGCGTATTGACGATTCTTTAGAGTCCTACACAGAGGTTTCTTGGCTCAGGAAAAACGGAGTAGAGGCACATATGTGATATGTGCAGGACCGAGGATAATGCGATATGAGATACCGTATTATATTCTCGTGATATTTAGATATGAACCGGGTCATCGGATCAAGTGTTGATTCGATGAATCGGTACATGATATATTAGTCGGTTATATTCGATATAGCCGGATTGTCGGATCAAGTGTTGATTCGATGATTTAATGTATAATAATATATATGATATATTGTATTACATTATCTAATATTGGCTCACTTTATTATTTCATTTCTCACCAGGTAATACATTGATATATATACGATATATGTTAATTGTATTATTTTCTTTTGTTGCAAATATATAATATATATGTGATATATATTATTGCAACATAATATGATTAATAATGGAACATGTTTAGTAGAGCTTAAACAAGGTTAGGGTTTGATTAGGGTTAGCTCCTTCTTGCACCTTCTAGAAGGAATTCCTTTTGTCATGGTTAAGATATAATGGTTGATATTTATCCATGACTCATTCTTTAACCTAACCAAACCCAAGCCCTAGTTAATTCTCTATAAGAGTTATCCTTGTCATCCCTTGACCATGGTTCCATGATTATTCATATATTCATTTCTATTATTCATCACAAAAGGATTAACTCATTTATCATCATCTTCCTCTCTCTCAAGCTTTGAGAAAGCTTACTAGTTTTTCCTTTTGTGATGATTTCTTATGAGAATTTGATATAAAAAGAAAGTATAAATACCACTCCATCATCCTCATCTAATCTAGCCCATTAGATTAGGGTGTTCACCTCATTAGAGTGAGAGAGCTTGAGTTATAGCAATTTCGACGTAGATCATCGGAGAAAAGGAACACTACAAGCTCGCATGGATCGTTCGAGTCGTGGAGCCTCTCTTGAGTCCGGGAGATCGTGGATCGCGGCGAAGGGACTTCTACTCGGAGCTTATGAAACGAAGGAGCGGACTACAAAGGTTGTAATCCCTCACACTTAGTTGTAAAGATGTTTACTTGCATGTTAAACCCTAAAAATCTAGCAAAGATCCCAGCTTTGGGTTGTTCGGCACGTCTAAATTTTTATTCGGGCATGGTTGATGCATTATGAACCCTCACAAGAGTGCCTAGGAACCCTACAATATATACATGGGTATTCGAATGTATTTATTTATTTACTATATTCGTTTACACTATGCTTGCTTTGCATGTTATTCATTCGCGTTATGTGTACTTCATTATTATGCCATGCTTATATTATTTGTTCGCGCTTTGTTTATCTTATTAGTTTGTGCTACGCTTTATGATTCCATTTGCACTATAATTATTATACTGATTTGTGTTGTATTATCATACCCGTCTGTGCTATGCTTATTTCACACAGACAAAAAGGGTACGTATATGATGAGATTATATTATTGTGGATATGATATGATATCAATCCTAAGAGATTGAGAATATATATGAAAGATTATATAAGTGTGATCAATCTATCAGCGATTGAGATCAGTTGACACAAGATGTCTTCTGTGGATATATGTGATAATCCATGAGTGATTGAGGCCAGTTGACACGAGAATTCTTCTGTGGATATATTATAGATATGTGAGGGATCGATATAGATGTCCTGCATTGGATGAGATGGATTACACTGTATAGTAGCAGTACAGGACTGGTCCAAGAGACAGTACATAAATATTATTTTCTTATCGATGTATATTAAAAAGGGGTTTTCAAAGGAGCAATAGTCTCACTATTTTCTACGTGTCTATGATCGACACAAGCTATTTTCAAAAGAAAACCCTCTTAAATCTTTTCCAAAAGGTGTGATGTATATTTTAAACGAAATGCTTACATTTCTTACAAATTATCGTCCGCTACTTGCGTCGCGATATACACATCATATGGCTATTTTGATAGAATTTCACATACATACATCTTTTGGCTACTTTTATATGATTACATATGGATGAGTGCTATATATATATTATAGCCTTGATTGTGTTTATGCTTAGTCGTGTGCTATAGATAACACACTACGGCTACGATGATCGTGATTTGACACTGTTGTAGATATATAATATTGAGTTATCGATGATGGATGATTATTATCATTTTATTCCGTGATTATGCATGTTGTTTCCGTGAATCACATGCTTTCTTATGCTTATGGTTATTTTATGCCCATATCAGGCAAGATATAGATATCTTTGATGATGCCACGATAACCACATGTAGTAATATACTTCATATGCTAGGATAGCGGTACACAGTGTACATGAGGGTTATTATTATTAATGTTCATCATCGGTCGAACTCTAGTTTCGACGCATTCTCATTTACCCTCCTTGATGTACACATTTATCATGTTTTAGTTGTTTCACCGCTTATCCAGGCGATTTCTATCTTTTTATGCTAATTCTACTCACGAGTTAGCAACTCGCCCCCATTATGTCATAGTTTCTTGCAGGTTCTAGCACTTGAATCGGTAGCGGCTCTGTTGGCATACTTAGCTTCTTGTGGGCGTGTTTGTTTATCTCTTGTACTATGTGGGTTAGAATTTGTATCGGCATTTGTCTTGTATCTTTATTTGTATCTAGAAGTTCTCCATCAAAACCAAGTCTAGTATATTGGACCGAGACCTTAAATGTTGTATTATTGTTTATACTGTGTAATTTACTTCCGCTTGTTGATTCTTCTCCTTTTGGCATCGTATATTATTGTGTGGATTATGTTTCCACCATGCAGGCTTTGATCTAGCTCCCTAGTGAGGATGCTTTTATTTATATTATCATTGTACAGGGTTTTTATTTAAAATTAACAAAGGAGGTGTTGTGCGTTTTTCAAACACCTTTTCAAAAAAGCTTTACTTCTTTTATTAAAAACTTTTCTTTAAAACTTCACCTCTATTTTTAAAATATATTATATTATATCATTTATTTTCCTTATAAATGGTTTAGATTCTTGTTTTTTGCTTATTTGGGTTATGGTGGGGTCCACAGGACTTCACGTGATCCTTGTGTCGGTCATGTGCCTTTTCGGGTTATGACAAAGTTGGTATCTGAGCACTAGGTTTTACCATTGTCGGGTCTACGTTTAACCATGTGGGGTCTAGGTTATATTGTTTCAAAACTTGGGCCTAACCTTGCGGAACTAAGAATTTACTTTAGGGTATTAGACCCGAACTTCATTTTCCTTTGTTAAGTTTAGGTTTGACCATGCAGAGTCTAGGGTACGATCATTCGAGACCTAGGCTTAACCTTGCGGAACTTAGACTTAATTTTGAGGGTCTTAAACTCGAACTTTCGATTCATAGGCTACCCTTAGTATGATGAAGTAGGTAGCTTAAGTAAAGTTACGTACCATACGTATGCTCCACGGCATACTTACGATACGGCACTCCACTTAAGTAACTTTAGGATGTGCATTTCGAATCCTTCCATGATTCTCTTTTATTCGTTTTCTATTTGCTAACATTACATTGATATTTCATTGAGATTCGGAAACTGACTTTTGTTGTTTCTTGTTCTAGTCACCATGCCGCCAAAGACTACACGAGCCGAGAGGGCTACAGTTAGAGATGAGGTCAGAACAGGCTTGTCTGAGACGAGGACTGACCAGGATGGTACTTCAGTAACTCGGGAATAGTCTGATATTCCTTCTTCGGATAGGATTTTTTGTTTGGAGGCGAGCATTTAGGATCTGCATCATTTGATGGGATCGTTAGCTGAAACTATTCGGACCCAGATACCTGTCATTGCACAGCCAGCTCCAGAGATTTTAGAGCAAACTGATGCTCAGAGATATGTTGTGTCTCCTATGACTAGGACTTTTGAGGTGTCGCTTTCAGTGTTCATGAGACTAAAGCCCCCGGTGTTTACCGGTATAGATGCAGCAGAGGATCCGCTGTCGTTTCTCGACAGGATGGCGAGGATATTTCGTTCGATGAGATGCTCTGATGCAAGATCAGTAGAGTTGGCCAGGTCTTGCTCAGACCTGGTGCAATTTGATCGAGAGAGGCCGAGCAGTGAGTCTTCCTCCTATGATTTGAGACGAGTTTTAAAAGGTCTTCCTAACCCGATTTCTACCTCAGGGTGTCAGATATGCCCGAGATTGTAGTTTCGAGTCTTTACGCAAGACTCTGGACATGATGGTGGCAGAGTATGACATTCAGTTCACCCAGTTGTCACGATATGCTCTGTATTAGGTCCCTAGTGAAGAGATCCGGATTAAGAGGTTCATGTGCAGACTTGATGTGCAGCTATTTTTCTTCATTGGTGCCCAGCATTTTGATACTTATGCGGAGGCCTTGGATGCGGCCGCACTGATAGAGGAACGTTATGCAGAGATTAGAATGACTCCAGAGCCCAAACGAGCTCGAGTCGAGGCTCCATCTATTGAGCAAGAGAGCAGTGGCATGAGTGGATGGCCCCGAGAGTAGTTATTCTACATAGATGGGATTCAGAGACCAGCCCGACTATGTTTTAATTGTACGAGGCCCGGTCATAAAGACAGAAACTATCCCGCCAGGCGTCAGAACAAGAAAGCTTCCCAACGAACTGCTTCAATTTCTTTTCCCCTCCACCGGTGATTACTTTGGTTCCATCCAGGGATCGGACAAGTAGTGGACATGATGGTCCTGTGCAGAGAGGATAAGGATTTAGAGATAGCATACATCAGGCCGTGAGCGGTGAGAAAGCGTGAGCCTTTGCTCTGACTGCTCTGGGTGCTCAGGCACCTTTCAACGTTGAAGAAGGTACACTTCAATGTCAGTTGTTTTGATTTGTGTTTTGGGTGATCTAAGTATCACACTCTCGACGTTGAAGAAGGCATACTTCAATTTCGGTTGCTTTGGATTTGTGTTTTGGTGATCCGAGTATCACACTTTCATTTTCGTGCATCGATTTTGCACTATAGCGTTTTAGGTGATCCGAGTATCACACTTTCATTTTTATACACGCACAGGATTAATTGCATTGAGATTTCCATGAACTTATGTTTTCCATGAGATATGAGAAACCGTAGGATACTATTTTATAAAACTTGATTATATTTGCAAATTGCGGTTTTCTCTTGAAATGATAATTTTACGTCCTCCGTGAGTTTTCTGTGCATTTATGATTTGTGATTATCCGATATCGAGAAGAGGAGAACAAATTACGGATACCGGTGGATATCTGGAGGATACCGATCAGGGTTTTTATGATGACATTGATTAGAGAGGTGATCAGAGAGACAGCGCCTAAGATATTTTGGAATTTTGAGTGTCGATGATTGGCATGGGTTTTGATGATGTTTTATTGATATGGATTTTCTTCTATGCGCAATTCGTTATGACGCGCTTACTTTTACTTATTCGATATACCCGTTATCATGCATTTTGTGGTATTTCTAACTTGCGTGATATTTCGGAGCCCTATTGATTTGATTTAATGAAATATTTTAAGATTTGGGTTTCAATTTAAATTCAGGGACCGAATTTATTTAAGGTGGGAATATTATAGCATTTTAAAATTTTAAAATATTATTTTATAATTTAAATAATAATATTATGAGTTTTATTAATATTATAATATTTATGGAATTGGTTTATCATAAATTAATATATAATGTATCTACACTATTGGTGATAATAAAACCAATATTTTCTTATTCTAATTAACACTTAAATTGGCATGGTAAGGTTAAGGTTAGAATAATTGATATTAATATTTTCTTTTTTCTTTTCTTTTATCCAAAATTTGGAGGGGGGAGAGAGAGGCATGGGCTCTCTCATGCCTTAACCACCCATGCTTCTTTATTCCCTCCTCAATTCCTCCTCATTTCCCTCCTCACTCTCATCTCACACTCTCACTCTCATTCCTCTCATCTCACTTCCACAAACACTCTCATCTCACCCTCACTCTCACTTTAAAACCCAACTCCAAACAAAAATCCTACATTTCTTCAACTTCTCAAACAACAAATTCAAGCTAGATCAAGAAGAAACCTTCATCAACTCTTCAAGTGCAATCCAACAAGCATTGATCTCCATTTTCATCTTCTTAAAGTGGTAATAAATCCCTCCTTTGATAAGTTTAAGTTTCATTTTGCATGAAAATCTATATTTCTTACAGAAAAATCACATTTTTTATAGTTTTAAACCTAGCACAAATGTGGTTTTTGATGATTTCATGTAGTTGTAGTGAGATGGTATAGTTTTCTTGGTGTTTACAGCTTGTTTGGGTTAGTTGAAGGTATTTTGATGCAAGAGTTTTGATTTAAGGTTTTACAAATTTTCACAAATTTTGTAGCCGCAATTTTCTTCTGCAGACGTCTGGGATAAGAAACTTCAGACGTCTTCCATCAATATCTTTTTGTTTGTTTTTGTTGGTCAGACGTCTGGCTCCAAAACTTCAAATGTCTACCACTTCCTCAGACGTCTGGCATAAGTCCCTGATTAGATTTTAATTGTACTTCAGACGTTAGGGAGACAAAACTTCAAACGTCTGCACTTAGTTCAGACGTTTGCATGTTTTTCTCTGGTTGGATTTTTTGTTCTTGCTATATATCTGAGTGTTTGAACTTCAGACATCTGGTGCCTTTTTTGGCTGAATTGTTGATGTTTTCGTCATGTTTCGTTTATTTGGTTTTATAGCGATATTAATGGAGTTTCCTTGCATGTTTACGATATTATCGGTTTTAGGGTTGATTACGGAGACTCCCGAGATGACGAGGAGAGGCGCGGCAGCCGAAGGATTCGACTAGCTCGGACCGCATCACAGTGAGTAGATTTGTATCTATGAGTGGAGAATCGGGTTGATAGCATATAACACCCCCATGAAACAAGTTTATTTATGCTATTGATATGCTTATGGTTCATACTACAAATAATTAAACTTGTCCGTTAATTAGTATAATTCATTAGTTTCGCTTTAGTAGGCTTATCATAAACATGCCATAGAAAACTATCATAACTACTAATGATTACCATGTTGCATAATCATAAACTCGCGTGCTACACTACACATCATTAGTATTGCCATGCCACGTAAAACTTGACATGCTTACATATCATAATATGATTAAGATTATAGTAGGACTGATACTATAATATGATTTATGTTATGTGCGCGTATGTGACTAGAAGTCCGTATTGATTGTTGGGTGAGTACGCGGTTAGAGGTCCGTACCATTCGACATGCGTGTACGTGACTAGATGTCCGTACCAATCGTTGAGCGAGTGCGTTGGCGGGATGTCCGCACCAGTCACTGTGTGCGTGCATGACTAGATATCCGTACTAATAATATTCTATTGTTGTGTGTGCACCTAGACTTGATGTCCGTACTATTTTAAGTATGTATTTGTATACGTAGACTATATGTCTGTACTATTTAAACTATATGTTCGGGTACGTATACTAGATGTCTATACCGACTATTATTGATATGATTAAATGGAATATTAAGTTGTCATCGTATGAACGGAGATTCCGTACGGGATGATATGATGATGAGCCGGATACGGTCTTATTTCATATTGACTCATTTTATCCTTATTGGGAGATTTCGAGATATAAAGGATATTACCTATTTCTAAATAACAATTCGTTTTATGTTTTAAAATCGATAATGCAAAGGATGTGCTGCTTGGATTTCAAAAGAGTATATATATTTTTAAAATATCGCAGTCTCCTTATTTTCAAACAACATTTCGTTCTATTTTAAGATATGTATATGGGTATTCGGATGTATTTATTTATTTACTATATTTGTTTACGCTACACTTACTTTGCAAGTTATTCATTCAGGTTATGTTTACTTCATTGTTATGCTACGCTTATGTTATTCGTTCGCGCTTTGTTAATCTTATTAGTTTGTGCTACGCTTTATAATTCTGTTCGCACTATAATTATTATACTGGTTTGTACTGTATTATGATACCCGTCTGTGCTATACTTATTTCACGTAGACAAAAAGAGTACGATATATGATGAGATTATATTATTATGGATATGATATGATATCAATCCTAAGAGATTGAGAATATATAAGAAGATATATATATATATATATATGAAAGAGAATATATATGAAAGATTATATAAGTATGATCAATCCATGAATGATTGAGGCCAGTTGACACGAGATGTCTTCTGTGGATATATGTGATCAATCCATGAGTGATTGAGGCCAGTTGACATGAGATGTCTTTTTTGGATATATGAATATATTATGGATATGTGAGGGATCGATATAGATGCCATGCACTGGATGAGATAGATTACGCTATATAGTAGCCAAACAGGTCTGGTCCAAGAGACAGTACCTAAATATTATTTTCATATCGATGTATATTAAAAAGGGTTTTTCAAAGGAACTATAGTCTCACTATTTTTCACATGTCCATGATCGACACAAGCTATTTTCAAAAGAAAACCCTCTTAAATATTTTTCCAAAAGGCGTGACATATATTTTAAACAAAATGCTTATATTGCTTACAAATTAACGTCCGCTACTTGCGCCGTGATATACGCGTCATACGGCTATTTTGAAAAGATTTTACATACATACATCTTTTGGCTACTTTTATATGATTACATATGGATGCATGCTATATATGTATTATAGCCTTGATTGTGTTTATTCTTGATCGTGTGCTATAGATAACGCACTACGGCTACGATGCTCATGATTTAACACCGTTGTAGATATATGATATTGAGTTATCAACGATTGATGATTATTATCTTTTTATTGTGATTATGCATGTTGTTTTCTTGAATCATATGCTTTCTTATGCTTGTGGTTATGTTATACCCATATCAAGCGAGATATAGATATCTTTGATGATGTCATTATAACCACACGTAGTAATATACTTCACACACTAAGATAGCGATACATGGTGTACATGAGGGTTATTATTATTAATGTTCGTCATTGCTCAAACTCTAGTTTAGACACATGATCATTTACCCTCCTTGATGTACACATTTATCATGTTTTAGTTGTTTCGCCGCTTATCCAGGAGATTTCTATCTTGTTATGTGAATTCTACTTACGAGTTGGAAACTCATCCCCGTTGTGCCATAATTTTCTGCAGGTTCGACTGCTTGGATCGGTAACGGCTCCGTTGGCACACTTAGCTTCTTGTGGGCGTGTTTTCTTATCTCTTATACTATGTGGGTTAGAATTTGTATTGACATTTACCTTGTACCTTTATTTGTATTTAGAAGTACTCCATCAGAATCAAGTCTAGTGTATTGGACCAAGACCGTAGATGTTGTATTATTGTTTATATTATGTTATTTACTTCCGCTTATTAATTCTTTGCCTTTTGGCGTTATATATTATTGCATGGATTGTGTTTCCGCCATGTGGGCGTTGATCTAGCTCCCGTGTGGGGATACTTTTATTTATATTATCATTGTACCGGGTTTTTATTTAAAATTAACAAAGGAGGTGTTGTGCGTTTTTCAAACAAGCTTTTCTTCTTTTATTAAAAACTTTTCTTTAAAACTTCACCTCTATTTTTAAAATATATTATATTATATCATTTATTTTCCTTATAAATGGTTTAGATTCATGTTTTTGGCTTACTTGGGTTACGGTGGGGTCCACGGGACTTTACGTGATTCTTGTACCGATCATGTGCCTTTTAGGGTCATGACAATGGTGCAGCAACATGAGTGAATTCCTGCACAAAGCGACGGTAATAACCTGCCAAGCCAAAAAAAACTTCGAATCTCGGTCACTGAAATGAGTCTAGGCCAATGCTTTACTGCCTCAATCTTCTTCGGATCAACTCGCATCCCGCTCGTAACAATGTGACCCAAGAAGTCCACGCTATCGAGCCATAATGCACATTTCAAGAACTTGGCAAAAAGTTGGTGTTGTCTTAAATTCTGCAACGCAATCCTCAAGTGATGCTCGTGATCCTCCCGACTTTTGGAATAGACCAATATATCATCTATGAACACGATGACAAACTGGTCGAGGAACAGCTTAAAGATCTGGTTCATCAGATCCATGAATGCTGCTGGGGCATTGGTGATCCCGAAAGATATCACTAAGAACTCACAATACCTATAGCACGTCCGAAAAGCGGTCTTCAGAATGTATTCCTTCCTGACCCTCAACTAATGGTACCCTGATCGCAAGTCTATCTTGGAGAAATAGCCCGCTCCCTGGAGCTAATCGAATAAGTCATCGATGCGATGGAAAAGATATATATTCTGCACCGTAACGCGGTTTAGCTAACGATAATCGATACACAACCTCATGCTGCCAACCTTCTTCTTCACGAACATAACAGGAGCTCCCAAGGTGATACACTCGGACGGACAAGTCCCTTATCAAGTAACTCTTGCAACTGTTTCTTGAGCTTCTTGAGCTCTGCCGGGGCCATCCGACATGGAGGTATAGAAATATGCCCCATAATAGGGATTGAGTCAATGCAAAACTCAATGTCGCTCTCCGGCGGCAACCCTGGTAGCTCATCCGAAAATACATCAGGAAACTCTCGCACAATTGGAACCTAATCCAAATGGACTCCTGCAGCTCCAGAATCTCGAACATAGGGTAGAAATCCACGACTTCCCTTCCTCAAAAGCCGACTAGCATAGAGTGCAGAAATCAGGTTTTCAGAGGCGGCACAGCGGTCCCCCTACACAACCAAAATAGGTTCATCGGGAAACAAAACCTGACCGCCTTCTCACGGCAGTCTACATACGCATGGCAAGCGGCTAACCAATCCATGTCGAGGAGGACGTCGAAATCCGGCATTTCGAAAAGGATCAGATAGACCAAACAATCCCTATTCCCATTCCAAATGGAACACGATGTGAACACGTGTCGTGCTACCACTACTACAATAAGGGGTTGCCCCTACGGCTACAAGAATCCATAGGGGCAACTTTATATTGCCCCTACGGATTAATCCGTAGGTCCTCATGGTTGCCCCTACGGTGCCCTACAGATTAATTTAAAAATATTAAAACGTAATTTTTTATTTGGCCCTACGGAGCTGAAAGGTTAGCATAGCACCTCATGAAGGATTTGGAAGCATCACATGAACCAAAGGTGGAGTCTTTAGGGTGCTAAGTTAACAAGCATCGGATCGTTCCTAGAAAAATTAGGATTTCTAAAATTTCACATCAACATATGAAAAGAAAAGCTAGGGTTTAGAGAGTACAACCTTTGTAGCTCCCTACGATAGACTCCTCGGCTACTTAGGGTTTGAAAAAGCTCCGCTTGAACTCCTCGAGGTCACCGATGATCCACCCGGAGTCCGCTTTGTCCAAGCTTGCAACTTTATCCGATCAAGTGAACGAAATCAAGCTAACACTCTAAACAAGTGGGCTAGAGTTGTGTAGAATGGTGTTGTGGTTCTCTTTCTCACTTCAAAATCCAATCTTGATGAGTATATTGCTCACTACAAAGAACTAGAGAGCAAAATGAGAGAGGTTGATGAAGATGATGGCCTTTTAGAAGATGATAAGTTCAACTCTTAAAGAAAATAGAAAAAATATATCAATATATATTTTCTATCTCTCATCTCAAACCATGGTTGAATCATTATTGTACTTGAGTTAAAAACTAAAAGGAAGAGTAAACCATGGTTAAATGGTGGGTGAGTGAGGTTAGGTCAAGAAGAGTGTAGAAACAATCCAAAACAAACCCATTCCTTTTTCCTTTTGTTTTTAGCTTAAATACAATAATATTCCATATAAAAAACCCATGGTGTGAGTCTTATATTGCTACCATTTCCTTGTATAATCAACCATGAAAGATGGATGTATGTATGTATGTGTATATGTACATCCATATGTGCATGAATCAAAAAGAAGGCATACATGCATGCATACATCCAACTAACTCAAGAAAAGATTTCAAGTGAGAAGCTAATGGTTAAATGATAAATCAACACTTGATTTATCAATCCGGCCATATCACATATGACCCCTACCAAAAGCAAGCCGCCCGATCAATATACGGTATCCTATACGCGCATTTTAATCGGGTCCATGCGCATATCGCATACGCGCACCACAACGTTTCGCCTGGACTAGGAAACTCCATTGTGGGACTCTGAGACTCGTCAATACGCCGGCAGTGGGTGATGATCATATCATGCACCCCTAAGCCGCAAGCGGTCAGCTAAACGTAACGGCCACCCGGGTATTGAGCGATCAGAAGAGAACAAGCGAACCTGCTACAACTCCCGTCGAGCCGATCGGCAACACTTCCCGTACATTCCGGTCTTCTCGTCTGATATGTCGCATATCAAGTCTAGGGGTGGTAAACGTCAGATCCCAATAACCGATAAGTCGTGCCGATGTGAGGCTCATAACGGGTCGAGAAACTACTGGTAACACTTACCAGCAAATCTCTGAAACAGTCCTGGCCAGGGACTTCCCTGTTACGGCCAATCGAGCACAGTACAACATCAACCCCCAATACCGGGAGAGACGAAACCCCTCCTATCGCTAATTGCCTCCATGTGACTCGGGACTGTACCCAAAAACCACCGTTTTGCACGCCCACATGGACGTGGTAAGGTGGAGATCAAAGCACAGTGGGAATCACACAAGACTCTATGACGATCTCGGGTCTACAGACTAACCTGTACAAGTGTCACCTGAGAACTGCCATCTGACGTGAGGTATAATACCATCTGGGAGTTCTCGGCGAGTCCGTCCAGTGTATCCAGTCTCCACTGAGCACCCGTATACCATCTCTGATGTCAAACACCAATGGATATGGGATCATCCATCGCCCATCTCATGGGTCGAGAAGCGTATACGCTAGTCTACACTGGTATATCGATGCCCCATCTCGATACACCCATGACTAGGGACCTTGAAGGATGTACTTATGGACTACCATGTCTCCACTAGTATGATCTACATCATAGTCCAGGTAGTCAAGTACACATCCTAAGGGCTTTACCAACATGTAACTATAAGACAGTTTAAAGAGACTAGTATACATGTTAAGATAAAGAGCAACCAGATAGCATACTATCATATCGAGCAAGAAAGTCATCTCTATATATATGTCCAAGCATCCAATATAATATACATCATCTGTACAATACTGGCCTCTAGGGCATACATACAACCAACAATCTCCCGCTTGCACTAGGGCCAGCTGCTGTAGTATCGCATACCGAGCATCCCGAAGAGTCTCTCAAACTGTATCTGGAGAATGGCCTTCGTGAGTGGATCCGCCGTGTTGTTCTTCGTGTCAACCCTCCTGACCTCGATCTCCCGGCGATCAACTATCTCCCGGATCAGGTGATACCGCCTCTGAATATGTCTGGATCGCTGATGGGACCTGGGTTCCTTGGCCAAAGCCACTGCTCCATTGTTATCGCAATACAAAGGTATTGGATGCTCAATGGATGGAACCACTCCAAGTTCAGTAATGAACTTCTTGATCCCGACAGCCTCTTTAGCAGCATCGTTGGCAGCGATGTATTCAGCTTCCATCGTCGAGTCTGCCACGGTTTCCTACTTGGAACTCTTCCAGCTAACCGCCCCTCCGTAAAGGGTAAAGACAAATCCCGACTGCGACTTAGAGTCGTCCTTATCACTCTGGAAGCTTGAAACGGTAAAGGACTCCACTTGGAGTTCTCCGTTACCATACACCAAGAGCATCTCTTTAGTCCTTCGCAAGTACTTGAGAATGCTCTTCACAGCTGTCCAGTGACTCTCTCCAGGATCAGCTTGATACCTGCTCACTACACTTAGTGAGTATGCAACATCGGGTCTGGTATATAGCATCGCGTACATGATAGAGCCTACAGCCGAAGCATAGGGTATCCCTTGCATGCGAGCTCTCTCCAAATCAGTCTTGGGAGACATCTCTTTAGAGAGAGTGACTCCAGAGATCGTGGGCAAGTTCCCACGCTTGGATTCTTCCATACTAAACCTCTTTAGTATGGTGTCAATGTACCTGGATTGGGACAATCCCAATATCCGTTTGGTTCTATCTCTATAGATCCTGATTCCCAATATGCAGGAGGCATCACCAAGATCTTTCATTGAGAATCTTTGTGATATGAAGAGCTTGACCGATTGCAGCATAGGAACATCATTTCCTATCAAGAGTATGTCGTCCACGTACAATACGAGGAAGAAAACCTTACTCTCTGCCACCTTCTTGTAAATACAAGGTTCATCTGGGTTTTTGACGAAATCAAACTCTTTGATAACGACGTCAAAGCAGATGTTCCAACTCCGCGATGCTTGCTTTAATCCATAAATGGATTTAAGCAGCTTGCATACCTTCCCGCTGCTCCCACTGTCTACGAAGCCCTCTGGCTGAGTCATGTACACGCACTCTTCTAAATCACCGTTTAGAAAGGCGGTCTTAACATCCATTTGCCAGATTTCGTAATCATGATATGCAGCGATGGCAAGCATGATCTGGATGGATTTAAGCATAGCCACTGGAAAAAAAGGTTTCGTCATAGTCCACACCTGGTCTTTGACGAAAACCTTTTGTAACAAGTCTAGCTTTGAAAGTCTCCACTTTCCCATCTACACCAAGTTTTTTCTTGAAGATCCACTTGCCCCCAATGGGTTTTACCCCCTCAGGAGCAACTTCCAAAGTCCACACTTTGTTGGTGTACATGGATTCCATCTCGGACCGCATTGCATCCAGCCATTTCACTGAGTCTTTACTCGTGATGGCCTACTCGAAACTAGTTGGGTCATCATCCTCCATGATGCAATCCTCGCTCCCACCGTCAATAAGAAAACCGCAGTATCTCTCAGGTGGACGAGAAACCCTACTAGATCGGCGGAGAGGCTAAAGTTCGTCGAGTACTACTGAATCGTCTGGTTCTACCAAGTCTTCTGTTATAGTTTGTGTCGCTGGAACCTCTTCCAGTTCTACCTCAATGCCACTTGTCTGTTTCATAAGAAAACTTTTTTCTAAGAAAGTGGCATGTCGAGAAACAAACACCTTTTGTTCCTCGGGGTGGTAGAAGATATACCCTTGTGAATTTTTGGGATATCCAATAAACTTACATAAGACTGATCTTGCCTCGAGTTTGTCCGGATTTTGTCTTTTGACATAGGCTGGACAACCCCATATCTTAACATAGTTAAAACATGGTCTCTTCCCTTTCCATATCTCATATGGAGTGGTAGGCACAGATTTGGTAGGGACCATATTCAGTAGATGTATGGCTGTCTCTAGCGCATACCCGCAGAAGGAAATAGGTAACTCAGCTGTGCTCATCATAGAGCGCAGCATATCTAATAGGGTGCGGTTCCTCCGTTCTGATACACCGTTGTGCTGTGGTGTATATGGAGGAGTTAGCTGAGAGAGAATCCCATTGTCTTTTAAATAATCCAGAAAATCATTGCTCAAGTATTCTCCTCCTCGATCAGATCGAAGGATCTTAATACTTTTGCCCGTTTAGTTCTCTACTTCGTGCTTATATTCTCTGAATTTCTCGAAAGCTTCAGACTTGTGTTTTATTACGAACACATGTCCGTATCTAGAGAGATCGTCAGTGAATGTAATGAAGTATGAAGAACCGTCCCTGGTATGTGTAGACATGGGTCCGCATACATCACTATGTATCAGCCCTAAGAGTTCCGTAACTCTTTCTCCGTGTCCACTAAACGGAGTTTTGGTCATTTTTCCTTTGAGACATGAATGGCAAGTGTCATAAGATGATAATTCGAACGGTTTCAAATATCCATCTTTATGTAACTTAGCTAGTCGTGTCGCATTGATATGACCAAGTCTACAATGCCACAAGAAAGATTCATTCATTTCTGAACTCTTCCTCTTGTGTGTGTTTTGTAAATTGAGGACTGTATTTTGATTGAGAATGAATATGCCATTATATAACGAGCCTGATGCAATCAACTTTTGATTTAGGAATATGTTCATAACATTATCCTTTACTACAAAATTATATCCTTCTTTGCTTAATAAAGAAACTGATATAATGTTGCACATCATGTTTGGTATATAATAGCATTCATTTAGAATCAGTGTATTACCACTTGGTAATACTAGGTGATATTCGCCAACTGCTTTGGCTGCAACATTTGCCCCATTCCCTACTTGAACGGAATGATCACCTTTTCCCAGTTCTCTACCTTTCCGTAGCTCATGTAACTGCTTACATATGTGGGATCCTGATCCGGTATCTAATACCTAGGACGTAGGGTGAACTGAAAAATAGTTCTCAATAACAAACACACCCGAAGAAGGTGCATCTTCATGCATGTTCTCCGTTTGGGCGGCGTGAGAATCTAGATATTCTCCTGTTTCCTGTTCAGTCTTATAACACTTATAAGATAGAACGGGTCCAACGTTCCCCTGCACTGTATAACATGCGGGTTCGGTCAATACATCCATATTATTATCTTGATTAGGGCATGACATAGTCGCTACCTGGAGAGAGAGAGAGAAGAAAACACTTTAGCGTATGCTCTTGCAAGATCAGATTGGTTTATTATATTATCTAATCAGGATGGCTCCCACTGGTTTTTATCAAATCTTCCTTCAAACCCTAAAAGGAAAGATTAGCCGGGATTAATTACACCCTATAACTTCGTCGATCTTTCAGCCAGGCCAGTGTCGGTACTTTGAGGGAGGTTCCCCGTGCTTTCGCACGGACCTAATTAAAGTAAACCTCGTTTTCCCAGAGGCGTAACCCCGTTGACACCTTTCTAGACACTTACTTGATCGGCTAATTGTAATGTGTAAAACTCTCCCAGGAGTAACTCTTACTCGCAGTGGGTATCGGGATCCAACTATCTCATAGAAGGTATGCAATCTCATTGCAAATTTCAACACTTGAAATTCCCGATAATGCTTTTGCCCCTAACGTACTATGACCTTGATGAATGCCAAACAACCCATAGTGCGCTAGTCAAGTTCAACCCGTACATTTCTTGATTGAATTAAACCCACTGGCACGACCCTTGACGAATGCCAAACAACGTCGTACGAATACCCTAATCCAATCGCATCATATGCTACAGATAAATAGTACATAGCTACCGTACACTACGCCTTGACGAATGCCAAACAACCGTAGCACGAATACTAAGTAATATCTATCTGAAATGTCGGAGGGCTACGCAGGTTTTTCAGAAAAACCATGAGCGTAATGAACTTGATATCGTTGTAGAATCAAGTGAAGTTTTGAAATGGAGTGATTTTGAGGCTTTTCTAGTTTTGCTAAAGGGGTCACTCCCGGCGAAGGGATCGTCGGCCCTTTCCTCGTCGAATGAGGTGCGGGATATATCATATATATCACTGTGCAAAGTAAAACTCCAAAGGCCATCAAAAGTCAAACCGAGTGTTGTAGCATCTGCCAGTTTCGCTAAAGAGGTCACTCCCGGTGAAGGGATCTCGGCTCTTTCCTCATCGAATAAGGTGCAGGGTATATCATATATACCACTATGCAAAGCAAAACTGTAGCTACCCTTTTATTTTAAAATTTGATTTTACAACATCTTTTAGGTTTCTTTTCTTTCATTAATCACATTAATGAAGTCCCATCATTTAAGTCACCTAAACATCATAGATAAATACGACGTACACTTATGCCATCCGCATTCGCCTCGATGTCCCCTCGTGCACCATCAGGTTAGGTAACTAACGACAGAGCAGGGCAGGGCTCGTGCGGGTGTAAAATATAAGTAACGTCTATATAATATATCATATATACTATATACTGTATCCATCAGAACATATCAAATGATCACATCACAGATATCGCAGCAGAAACATAGATATAATGTGGGATATACTAGGACGTCCGTATTTAGTATTTAGCCAAAATAGAAAATACGGATTCCACAGTCGCGATGAATAGCCAAGCCCACACCCTGGACCCCTACGAGAGCGGCAAGCGACCCTACCAATTCTGGAGTTTAGGAGACCCGGTCTCAACTCTTCGAGATGGCCTCCCACTGAACCCCAGAACCCGGTCACCCGTGCTCCCCTCCTTGGGTCCATCCTAATGCAGAAAAGTAAATAATATACAACACAGGTGGCATCGACCTCAACCCGGAAGTGCCCTAAATAAAAGAATATTACATTACATTTGTATTTACATGAATGAAAATATAAAACTCTCATCTCACATAAAACCCCCCGGCTATTCAATTGCGACAATCCTGCACATCATATCTCAGCAACACATAATATCTCATATCATCAACGTAAGTAAGTATGCATACACCGATTGTCGTCGACGTATAGCAACGACAATCGGTAAATACATACTACACTTACGGTCACAGAAAAGAAAGTGTAAAACTGCAATATCTGGAATCCACATTCTCTTTAGACATCGTAAATCCGAAGCACCACATACCTCGTATTTCATGTCTTATAATATGAATTCCACACATTGCATCACATTCCAGATAATTAGACAGTATTAAAGTTTTCGAACGAACGATCAAATACCCAAGATTCACTAAAGCTCAACACTTGAGCGGAGTTCAAAACCCGGAGTGTGACACAGTGGTAGCGGTCCAGCCGTAGAAGGGTCAAGCCAACGCCTCACATGTGGCACGCCGTACTGCCCCAAACCCTAAAGCTCAAAAGGCAGTTCAAGACGGTCACATAATCGAGTTAAAGTTTGTTGTCTTCTAGAGGGTCCACCACAAACAAACTTGCACGTATTTCCGAAAGATTTTAAACCCCGTGAAAAGTGAGCAAATGATACTCGTTCAAATACTTCAATACATTCTAATTTATCCGGAAAAGAAACGAAATGAAAATTCCGATCAAATCGTCGAGTCCAAAACCATCTCCAGAATTTTCAACAGTATATTCAGATTAAACATACTCAAAACAATGTACAAGCAGTTTAAGGAGTTACTGTCCAAAAACGAAGCCATGAAGCCACTATATGGCCGCGGAGCCGCGGCTTAAGCCAAGATTTGCCGCGGTTCCGCGGCGGTTTGTTCAGATCATGGGTTCATATTCAACAGTATTTCTTATATTTTCCTGCTGTATTTTTGAAGTATTTTTAATTCTGAAAATAACCAGATTTTAAAAAATGTCCAGAGAGCATTCTAAAAGGCCGTATTTCGGTTCGATCGGAATTTTAACTTCGTAAAATAGTCGCCTAATGTTCTAGGTTGGCTCTGATACCAATGAAAGGTTAGCCTAGCACCTCATGAAGGATTTGGAAGCATCACATGAACCAAAGGTGGAGTCTTTAGGGTGCTAAGTTAACAAGCATCGGATCGTTCCTAGAAAAATTAGGGTTTCTAAAATTTCACATCAACATATGAAAAGAAAAGCTAGGGTTTAGAGAGTACAACCTTTGTAGCTCCCTACGCTAGACTCCTCGGCTACTTAGGGTTTGAAAAAGCTCCGCTTGAACTCCTCGAGGTCACCGATGATCCACCCGGAGTCCGCTTTGTCCAAGCTTGCAACTTTATCCGATCAAGTGAACGAAATCAAGCTAAAACTCTAAACAAGTGGGCTAGACTTGTGTAGAATGGTGTTGTGGTTCTCTTTCTCACTTCAAAATCCAATCTTGATGAGTATATTGCTCACTACAAAGAACTAGAGAGCAAAATGAGAGAGGTTGATGAAGATGATGGCCTTTTAGAAGATGATAAGTTCAACTCTTAAATAAAATAGAAAAAATATATCAATATATATTTTCTATCTCTCATCTCAAACCATGGTTGAATCATTATTGTACTTGAGTTAAAAACTAAAAGGAAGAGTAAACCATGGTTAAATAGTGGGTGAGTGAGGTTAGGTCAAGAAGAGTGTAGAAACAATTCAAAACAAACCCATTCCTTTTTCCTTTTGTTTTTAGCTTAAATACAATAATATTCCATATAAAAAACCCATGGTGTGAGTCTTATATTGCCACCATTTCCTTGTATAATCAACCATGAAAGATGGATGTATGTATGTATGTGTATATGTACATCCATATGTGCATGAATCAAAAAGAAGGCATACATGCATGCATACATCCAACTAACTCAAGAAAAGATTTCAAGTGAGAAGCTAATGGTTAAATGATAAATCAACACTTGATTTATCAATCCGGCCATATCATATATGACCCCTACCAAAAGCAAGCCGCCCGATCAATATACGGTATCCTATACGCGCATTTTAATCGGGTCCATGCACATATCGCATACGCGCACCACAACGTTTCGCCTGGACTAGGAAACTCCATTGTGGGACTCTGAGACTCGTCAATACGCCAGCAGTGGGTGATGATCATATCATGCACCCACAAGCCGCAAGCGGTCAGCTAAACGTAACGGCCACCCGGGTATTGAGCGATCAGAAGAGAACAAGCGAACCTGCTACAACTCCCGTCGAGCCGATCGGCAACACTTCCCGTACAGTCCGGTCTCCTCATCTGATATGTCGCTTATCAAGTCTAGGGGTGGTAAACGTCAGACCCCGATAACCAATAAGTCGTGCCGATGTGAGGCTCATAACGGGTCGAGAAACTACTGGAAACACTTACCAGCAAATCTCTGAAACAGCCATGGCCAGGGACTTCCCTGTTACGGCCAATCGAGCATAGTACAACATCAACCCCCAATACCGGGAGAGATGAAACCCCTCCTATCGCTCATTGCCTCCATGTGACTTGGGACTGTACCCAAAAACCACCGTTTTGCACGCTCTCATGGACGTGGTAAGGTGGAGATCAAAGCACAGTGGGAATCACATAAGACTCTATGACGATCTCGGGTCTACAGACTAACATGTACAAGTGTCACCTGAGAACTTCCATCTGACGTGAGGTATAATACCATCTGGGAGTTCTCGGCGAGTCCGTCCAGTGTACCCAGTCTCGAGCACCCGTATACCATCTCTGATGTCAAACACCAATGGATACGGGATCATCCATCGCCCATCTCATGGGTCGAGAAGCGTATACGCTAGTCTACACTGGTATATCGATGCCCCGTCTCGATACACCCACGACTAGGGACCTTGAAGGATGTACTTATGGACTACCATGTCCCCACTAGTATGATCTGCATCATAGTCCAGGTAGTCAAGTACACATCCTAAGGGCTTTACCAACATGTAACTATAAGACAGTTTAAAGAGACTAGTATACATGTTAAGATAAAGAGCAACCAGATAGCATACTATCATATCGAGCATGAAAGTCATCTCTATATATATGTCCAAGCATCCAATATAATATACATCATCTGTACAATACTGGCCTCTAGGGCATACATACAACTAACAGGAGCCGCAAATGAAGGCCCTACGGATTAATCCGTAGAGGCATAAATGGGTTATTTATAAAAAAAAAGCCCAGAAATTTCCTCGTTCCCAAAATTTCCCAACTCGCTCTCACACCGATCTCCCGCGCGCGCCTCCTCGCCACCTCATCATCATCGTCGACTTCATTGTCGACCTCATCGCTGACTTAATCTCCACCTCATCGCGCACGCCTCCTCGCCACCTCCTCGTTCCTAAAATTTCCCAACCCACGAGCGCCTCATCGTCGCCGACTTCATCGTCGACTTCCTCGTCGATAGTAGGATCCTGCTGCAGTCGTCGACTTCATCGCCGACTTCATCGTCGACTTACTCGTCACCGATCTCCCGCTGCAGTCGTCGACAGTGGAATCTCCGGTCCCTCCTCATGCTCGTCGATAGTAGAATCGACGGCCTAAGGTAAGTTAATTTCAATTTTTAACTTCTAATTATGCTTTTATTTGTGTTATTGTTGATTTTCGGGTTGCTACAATTGCTTAGAGTTAGGGTTCGGTCTAGGGTTTGGGCGGTCTAGGGTTTAGGCTAGGGTTAGGGTTAATTAAGTAGGGTTAGGGTTTGGTTTAGGGTTAGGGTTCGGTTTAGGATTAGGGTTAGTTTAGGTTAATTAGGTAAAATAGGGTTAGTGATGATTAGGGGTATGGTTTGGGTTAATTAGATTAATTAGGGTTAATTTTGGTTTGGGCTAGAGTTAATTTGTGTTGGGGTTTGGATGATGATTAAGGTTAGGTTAATTTGGGTTAAGGTTTGGGCTAGGGTTAATTTGGGTTAATTAAGTAAAATAGAGTGTATTTGTGTTAGTGTGTTGATTAGGGTTAATTTGGGTTATTTAGTGATAATTTGAAGGGTTAGGGTGTTGATTAGGGTTAATTTGGGTTAATTTGGTTAATTTAGGTTAATTTGGTTAAGTTTGGGTTAATTAGGGATAATTTGAGTTAGGGTAATGATTAGGGTTAATTTGGGTTAATTAGGGTTAGGGTTTAATGTGCACTAGTTCTTTCAGTAGGATACTTGATGATAACGTAAACGTACAATTTTACCGTAAACGCAAGAAAAAATTACCCTAAACTAAAACTTTGAACCCTTAATAACGCACAACTTTACCGTAAACGTAACCCTTCATATAAGAACTTAGTTCTTCCTCTGGTTGAAATTTGCAGAAGCAAATCTCCCCACAAGTTGAGAATTTAATTCTCATCGGGGAGATTTTGTTCAGCAGATTCAAAACTTAGGGGAAAAGAACTAAGTTATAAACAAATAACAGGAACATGTGATAATTTTATTCCTCCAAAAATTAGGATTGAGGTTTAGGGTGCACTAGTTCCTTTAGTAAGATACTCGATGATAACGTAAACGCACAACTTTACCGTAAACTTAACCCTTCATATAAGAACTTAGTTCTTCCTCTGGTTGAGATTTGCAGAAGCAAATCTCCCCACAATTTGAGAATTTAATTCTCATCGGGGAGATTTTGTTCTGCAGATTCAAAACTTAGGGGAAAAGAACTAAGTTAAAAAGAAATAACATGGACATATGGGAATTTAATTCCTCCAAAAATTAGGGTTAGGGTTTAGAGTGCACTAGTTCCTTTAATAGAATACTCGATAGTAACGTAAACGCACAACTTTACCGTAAACTTAACCCTTCATATAAGAACTTAGTTTTTCCTCTGGTTGAGATTTGCAAAAGCAAATCTCCCCACAAGTTGAGAATTTAATTCTCATCGGGGAGATTATGTTCTGCAGATTCAAAACTTATGAGAAAAGAACTAAATTAAAAAGAAATAACATGGACATATGGGAATTTAATTCCTCCAAAAATTAAGGTTAGGGTTTAAGGTGCACTAATTCCTTCAGTGGAATACTCGATGATAACGTAAATGCACTACTTTACCGTATACTTAACCCTTCATATAAGAACTTAGTTCTTCATCTGGTTGAGATTTGCAGAAGAAAATCTCCTCACAAGTTGAGAATTTAATTCTCATCGGGGAGATTTTGTTCTGCAGATTCAAAACTTAGGGGAAAAGAACTAAGTTAAAAAGAAATAACAGGGACATATGGGAAATTAATTCTTCCGAAAATTAGGGTTAGATTTTAGGGTGCACTACTTTCTTCAGTAGGATACTCGATGATATCTTAAACGCACAACTTTACCGTAAACCTAACCATTCATATAAGAACTTAGTTTTTCCTCTGGTTGAGATTTGCAGAAGCAAATCTCCCCACAAGTTGAGAATTTAATTATCATCGGCGGGATTATGTTCTGCAGATTCAAAACTTAGGGGAAAAGAACTAAGTTAAAAAGAAATAACATGGACATATGGGAATTGAATTCCTCCAAAAATTAGGATTAAGGTTTAGGGTACACTAGTTCCTTCAGTAGGATACTCGATGATAACGTAAACGTACAATTTTACCGTAAACTTAACCTTTCATATAAGAACTTAGTTCTTCCTCTATTTAAGATTTGCAAAAGCAAATCTCTCACAAGTTGAGAATTTAATTCTTATCGGGGAGATTTTGTTCTGCAGATTCGAAACTTAAGGGAAAAGAACTATGTTAAAAAGAAATAACATGGATATATGGGACTTGAATTCCTCCAAAAATTAGGGTTAGGTTTTAGGGTGCACTAGTTCCTTCAGTAGGATACTCGATGATAACGTAAACGTACAATTTTACCGTAAACTTAACCTTTCATATAAGAACTTAGTTCTTTCTCTAGTTGAGATTTGCAGAAGCAAATCTTCCACAAGTTGAGAATTTAATTCTCATCGGGGAGATTTTGTTCTGCAGATTCAAAACTTAGGGGAAAAGAACTATGTTAAAAAGAAATAATATGGACATATGGGAATTTAATTCCTCTAAAAATTAGGGTTAGGGTTTAGGATGCACTAGTTCCTTCAGTAGGATACTCAATGATAACGTAAACGTACAATTTTACCGTAAACTTAATCTTTCATATAAGAACTTAGTTCTTCCTCTGGTTGAGATTTGCAGAAGCAAATCTCCCCACAAATTGAGAATTTAATTCTTATTGGGGAGATTTTGTTCTACAGATTCAAAACTTAGGGGAAAAACTAATTTAAAAAGAAATAACAGGAACATATGGGAATTTAATTCCTCAAAAAATTAGGGTTTAATCCTATATAAAGAGCTTAGTTCTTCAAAAAAATGATGATTTATTCTTTTCAACCCTACACAAAGCACATACACGCTAACAACCCTAAACTTAAGCGAAATCATAAATTGAAACACAGATACACAGAATACAACTCATACTTGGGTATCTTCAAATCTAAGTTTGTTTATCGATAATTTTTTTTTTTCAACGACAAACTTGTATCTACGGATTTTCTTCTTTGTCAGTAACCATCCCATTCTTAGATTTCTCAATATAGTCATCATAACCAATAATTTATATGTTATACAGTCTAACATGGCCCATGAGTACATCAGAGTTAAGGACTGGATGTACGTGGATTGGCAACAACATATGCAACCTATGTTTGTTGCAGGAGTTATTGTTTTCATTGAATTTGCACGCGCACATAATAAGATCATGTTAGAGAATATTCTCTGTTCATGCGATAGATGTGGGAATAAGTACTGGCAGAAGGTAGAATTCGTAGAGCTTCATATCGTTAAACATGGTTTTACAAGACTTCATACAACTTGGCTATATCACGGGAAAGGACAAGAAGAAGAAGGTAATGCGGCAAAAGAAGAAGGAGAAAACAGTAATGCGGCAGAAGAAGAAGAACACGATAACTTCTTTCCAGGAGAAGAAATGGAGGATATGGTAGAGACTGCCCTAGGTGATAGTATTCCTACCGATGATAACCTTCCTTCCGGCCAAGGACCGCGTATGGATAAGTATGAAAAGTTCATGAATGATGCTAGAAGACCAATTTAAGAGAATGGAAAGTATTCCACCCTATCATGGTTCGTCCAACTTTTCCAGATTATGTGCCTAAATGGATAGAGCAACAAGTCATTCACGATGCTCCTGAAGTTCTTGAAAGATTCTATGCCCCCGGGAAATAACGTGCCCGACAGCTAGTACGGAGCCCAGAAGATGATGTCTGATTTGGGTTTGAAGTGTGAGAAGATTCAAGCATGATTTGAAAGTTCCCACAGGCTTCTCAGGATCATTTAGTAAGAAGATAAAAATTGTGAAAGCAATATCGATGGGCTGAAAAGTCATGATCACCATATTATTATGGAGCACCTTCTCCCATTAGCCCTCAGGACTTCACATCCCAAATCGGTTGGTCTAGTAATCAATGACCTATGTTGATTTTTTAGAGAATTGTGCGCTAAAACCCTGGATGTTGTGAGGCTGGAGAAACTAGAAAATTCTATTTCGTTGATATTTTGCAAGCTTGAGCGTATTTTCCCACCATCATTCTTCGATATCATAATACACCTGACGGTTCATCTTGCAACTGAGGCTAAGTTAGCCGGACCGGTACAATATCGATGGATGTATCCCGTCGATAGGTACGTGGAATTTTTCGTTTCGCACAATTTGTAAAATTATTGTTTTCCTATATGCCCATATTTATTTATTTAACATATTTTTCTTTAGGTATCTCTACACTCTAAAAAGTATGTACGCAATAAAAATCGACCAGAGGGTTCTATCATGCAAGGTTGTCTTCTAGATGAAGCAACCACATTTTTTTCCCGCTATCTGGACAAGAACATTGAGACGAAACTCAACCAGCCTCGAAGAATTCAGGACGGGCCAAATGGTAAAGCGGATTATAAGAGTATAGACACTATGTCTATCAACAAGATATATCGGTTTATCCTCCTCAATAGCGCATGTCTTGAAGAAATTAGAGAGTAAGTTTTTTTGGATTAATTATTATATTTTTGTTTGTGTGTGTATGAAATGATATAATATTAATGTCATAATTTATTGTTGAGAACAGAATTCATTTTAACGAGGTACGTGAGGGGCATCCTGATTGGAATGATGAACGATTGGAAAAATATCATCAGGATAATTTTTGCGATTAGGTTGCAAATCATGTAAGTTGTTCGAATAACATGTTATTGCTACCAGTCTTAATCTAAACTTATATCGTTATATATTTGTCGTAAAATTTGTTTTGTCAGATCCACGATCCGAACTTGTCTGCATCGTTAGAGAGTGATTCAAGATGTTTAGCTCAGTTTCCTAGTATGGAGGTTGCATATTATAAAGGATTCGGTGTCCTTGTATACAAATTCAAAGTTAAGGACATAGAAACATCTCGAACCACTCAGAATAGTAGGATTGCGACGGTAGGATCGGATGGTGTGATTTATTATGGATACTTAAATTGCATACTTGGCATCCAATATCCCGGACGATCAAAACGTTTTATATATTTCGGTGTACTTGGTACGATACACGAACCGATACGGGTAAGTGGAGAAACAATCTCGGGACTTGGAAAGATGAATATAGATTGACCAGTGTGAACACACTTCGATTTTATGGTCAGTACGATCCGTTTATCTTTCCGAACCAAGCGTTCTAAGTATACTACTCATAGTGCTTGAAGATCCGGGTGTCGTATGCCGTTGGAAATTCAGGGATATTTATGATGTCCCAGAATTTGAGGACGGCGATGAGGATGAAGAAGGGAGAAGACTTAGAGTGCTCCGACCGTCTGTTTCAAAAAATGGGTTGTCTTCGGCTGATCGTGAAGTTACGTGGGTTAGAAATGGTATCGATGATGAAATCCAAGTAGATATGTCTAATGCGTCCATGAAACAAAAAAAGGTTATCAGTAATGTTATATTATTACTTCACATTTTTACAATCTATACATAGATAGCACGCATATATAATGATTGTACTCTTGTCTAGATTTGATGACGACGACCAGTGTAGGGTGTTTTTCGTCACCCCATTGAGATGGGAATACACGCGCGCTTGTCAGGCGTATACAGATTCCCCGTGTCTAAACTAGGCCGGGGTTTATTGATTGTGGAGATCCGAATCTCCGGCAGCCGTGGACTAAGCTGTCGTTAATTACCCCTCGCCTTTAGAGTGAATGAACCTCCGATTGACGGATCAACTAGTCATGCGAACTCAGTGTGCAGTGTGTGTGTGTTGTGTTTTGAAAGGGGTTTGGATATATCGGGGGCCTCGCAGAGTTTACGGGGGTCCGCTACCCGGATAGCGGGCTGGGGGTCAAGAGAGCTAGCAGCCCCCTTGCGGGGTGCGGGACAGAGCCCCGTTAGAAAAAATTTCCTAACGAGGGATGTGTTTCTGGTGTGGAGTGCATGGAAAACAAGGGGTGAGGAGCGTCTTAAAGACGCGTGCCTGGCATGTGGGCGCTGGGCGCCCACGTGTCACGTGCCTGGCACGTGGGCACTTGGTGCCCGCGGGTCACGTGCCTAGCGCACGGGCGCTTGGTGCCCGCGGATCACGAGCCGGGCGCGTGGGCGCTGGGCGCCCGCGGGTCACTTGCCGGGCGCGCGGGCGCTGGGTGCCCGCGGGTCAAGAGCCGGGCGCGCGGGCGCTGGGCGCCCGCGGGTCAAGTGCCGAGCGCATGGGCGCTGGGCGCCCATGGGTCACGAGCCGGGCGCGTGGGCGCTGGGCGCCCGCGGGTCACGTGCCGGGCGCGTGGGCGCTGGGCGCCCGCGGGTCACGTGCGTAGCGCGTGGGCGCTGGGCGACCGCGGGTCACGTGCGCAGCACGCGTCCGCTTGTCGCTAGCGGGTCACGTGCGCAGCATGCGACTGCTGGGCGCCAGCAGGTCACGTGAGGCGCACGTGGGCGCTTAGCGCGTGCGGGTCATGTGTCATTCACGCGACCGCTCGGCGCCTGCGGGTCACGTGTGCGGCACACGACCACTAAAAACACCAGCGAAAAAGGGACTTAGCCCTTGGGTTAGAAGTTGAACTCCCAAGGGGTTTTTGGAGTTGAACTCCTAACAAGGATTATGTATAGATTTGGAGTTAAACTCCTAAAAAGGGGTTTGATTTATGGAGTTAAACTCCTAGAAATCTTTGGATCTTCTTTTGAGCCTCGGATCCTCCCGGAATGGGATTTTGGAGATGAGTATCCTTCTTCTTCCTCCCTGTGGGCTGGATCTTAGGGGGAAAAGGGAAGGTGACACTTAAAATATCCCCTTTTAGGGATTTGATGGCGGATCCGAGCTCCCCTTCAAGGGTTTTATGGTGAAAAACTATTTATTTTTTGGAAAAGGAAGAGTTAAACTCTTGATTTAATTCAAAAGAAAAGAAGAAGGTTTAGAACCTTGAGGAAGGAGGAGGAGGTACAAACCCTAGAATATTAGAGAATGGAAAAGTTTCTGAGATATTTTCATCATCTTTTCCTTTATAGGCTACACACTTTACATATAACCCCTTGGGCTTTGCCAAATGGCGCTTGTGCCATCCCATGCCTTATATGCTTGTTTTTTTTTTGCACATAAGCCATGGGTTTTACAAAATTTCGGCTTTCTGCCCATTTACATACATTTATTTCTAAAAAAAGAATTACATTAAAACTAATTTATGGCTTCATTCCTTTTGTCATGGGGCCGGTCCCTTCCATGCTCGGTTCTGACCTGGGCTTGGGCCCACTTGGCTTGGGTTGACTTTGATTTTGACTTGGTCAACCGGGGTGTAAATTTTGACCCCAACAACCAGAGCAGAGCCACGGCACCTGCAGGAGCACCAGCCGCGGCACCGGCAGAGGCAGAGGCAGAGCAGTTCTGCCGCCCGAAGAGCTGTGTAGGGAGCTTCAGAGGGCCGGTCTTGCACCCCGGTCGAAGACCCCTTCGGATGACTCCTTCCGTGTGGACTTTGCCACACCTCCAGGTATATTGCACGCATATTCATTTTGAATGTAATATTATAGATATACATGCATATTTATGTCAAAATTACTTATATAATCAATGTTTGATTGTCTAGCTGTTGGTGTTGCGTCCACATCAAAGACAGAGGCCACCCCCGCACCTTCAGGTATGTTTATATATCCTATAGTGCATGCATATTGATTGTCTAATTATAGGTGGTGCGTCCACATCTGACGCAGGGGCCACTCCCGCCACTTCCGTACCCTTCGCTCAGTCTGCAGGTTAGTATGAACAAATATAAAATATTTATTCATTTTACATATCCTTTAATAATAAACATGAACTTCATGTAATTTTATCACCGATGTTTATTTTCTAGTTAGAGGGGATGCGTCCACGTCCGGTTCACCGGCTGTACCTTACCGGAGGAACTATCGTCTCGCTCGTGCTGCTGCCCGGGCCCAGGCTCGTGCTTCTATCGCCGGAGGTATATATCACACTTCAATTTTCGTTAAATCTTGATTTCTTAATACCACTTTGTCTTAATATTGATTGTCTTGATATTTCTTATAGATGCAGGGCATCCCGATCCCGAGAAAGGGACTTGAGGCCCGAATCAGTCCCACAGGCTGAGGCCCAACAGAGCTAGGGGGAGGCAGCATTCCCCCTCTTCTTTACTCCCGATTATTGCTATACCGGAGATTATGCCAAGAGGTTCGGCCGGTATATGGGGGATGAGAGCCGCTTCGTAAAGAAGTATCCACTTCACGTTGAGTGGGGCGATCAGCACCGACGCTCATTTGCCCTCTTCTAGGATCAGGCTCGGGTATTAATATATATTTTCATTTGACTTATCCAATATATTTATTATTATTTAACACTTGAAATTTAAATACATTGATTTTTTGTATTTGCAGTTGGATTACGACTTTCAGCCTGTACCCGACCCTGATCACCCTGAGAGAGTGCTCAATCTTCATGCTCTGTACCATGGCCTGATGAAGAACATGCAATCAAAGGTCCGATACAATAGGAACGAGCTGAAGATCGACTGCTATTCCCTATGGATGGCGACCCCCGAGGCAGAGAGAGTGGCTCTCCTACATACTTCGGCCTTTGCAAGAGTCGACGTAGATACATGGCCTCTCTTGTGCCAATATTTCGACTCTCAGCGCAGACAGGTTTGTAATTTAAATGTAATTCATTGTTTAGTATATAATTTATTTCTTGTGTTGCTTAATTAGAAAACTAAATCTAAATGTGTTGTGCAGAAACAGGCTGATCAAAATAAAGAGAATAGGAAGTCGGCGAAGAGGGGCTGTCCCACTTATACAGGTGGCTCGAGGAATATTACTCGTACCATGGAGGCATCGGTAA
This sequence comes from Agapanthus africanus, assembly GCA_030015575.1. Classification (NCBI taxonomy): domain Eukaryota; kingdom Viridiplantae; phylum Streptophyta; class Magnoliopsida; order Asparagales; family Amaryllidaceae; genus Agapanthus; species Agapanthus africanus. Next base: position 153,196,794 of record CM057350.1, read on the forward strand.
ATTACAATAGATCTACTATGATATAATATAATATTAAGAGTTATTTTATAATATATGTAAATTTTTTGTGAATTGCAGAGAGCTCAGATCCTGGAGCAGGGTGGTACACCGAGCATGCTGACTGTATATCTTGCCGTCCACGGCACCTCGACAGATCCCGCCACAGGCGAGCTTCGATTCCCCGACACCGCTACCCAAGAGTATTGTGTAAGTGTTAATATTTATTCTAACAGGTTTGAAATTTTTGTTTTGAAAAGTTCAAATTTAAATGATATACTTATATTTTAATGGTTAATGTGGGTGTAGGAGCGAGTGGTGGAGCAGGCGGAGGCATCGGGGATCGATTTTACTGGACAGACTGATCCGATGTTGCTGACCCTAGTCCTAGACACCGCACACGAAGGGCAGAGGTTGGGAGAGAGGCCGAGGACTGGGTCCTAGCAGGGCCCATATGAGGTTGGACTCCAGTCCGGCGGTTACTTCCCCTACCCCCCGTGAGCGACGTCTAGAGCATGATGTTGCCGCCTTGAAGACAACCATCGAGGAGTAGAAGGAGATGTTGGTACGTATACTACTTAATAGTAAAATATTATATCATATTATAGATAGTAACATATGCAATATTAGTAGCCTGAGCTTATTTGGGTGTAGACTTAGTTTTGATTAATCATACTTACATAAAATTGTCTAATTAAAATAAACTACGGTTTTCAAAACTAGATATCCAAATAAGGCCTAAGTCCCTAAGTATTCTTAGATTGGAGGTTCGCAATAACCTGATAATGATACGAATTCGACTAAAATCTAATACACGGTTCTTACTTGTTTATTACACACAAAATTTAACAGATGCGACAGACTGCTTCGGCTGCGGCTCCACATGCATCTCCTTCGGCTGCGGCTCTGCAATCTACCACCTTGACTGCGGTTGCGCTGACCACTCCTGCAGCTCCACAGCCCGCTTAGACTACCGCACAGTCCGCTCCTTTATTGGTAGAGTTTTTGACGACTCAGGGCTACACCGAGGAGAAGATGCGTCAGATTATGGCATTTATCAGAGGTGGAGGAGCTGGACCGAGCTAGGGTAGCTTTTTTATATTTTAAGCATGTATGTACTTATATGATATATATTGTATATATTTTGGACGATATTGGTGTTGTTTGCGTGTTCATGATGATTTAGATTGATATCGTATTCTATTTGATTATTTCTTTTATATATTATGCGTGAGATGTTGATTATGAATACTGCGGTATTTGGTTATATGATGTATATATTATTGTGCACAGGGCGGGGGGAAAACAGCAAGCCCATTTTTTAAAAATACCTGATATTTTGTCCTTACGGATTAATCCGTAGGGTCATCTATTGCACCTATGGATTAATCCATAGGTACAAAGTTTGCCCCTACACAGTTAGTCGTAGGGACAAAATATCAGGATACCTGATATTTTACCCCTATGGACTCAGTAACAGGCGTTAAACTTGCCCCTACGAATGTATCCGTAAGGTAATTTGTCTGGACCTATGGATAACTCCGTAGGGGCTTTTAGCTGGACCTACGGAGAAATCCGTAGGGGCTTTTATCTGGACCTACGAAGAACTCCGTAGGGGCATGTTCAGGCAATACGAAATAATCCGTATAGGCAAGTATTTTATTTTATAAACCAATAAATTAAATAAATATTTTGTTCCTACGGTGTAAGCCGTAGGAAAATATGACCCAACGGAGTAAAGCTTAGGGGCAATTATTACTCCGTAAGGGCATGTTCAGGGCGAAAACTTTCACCTGCGGCCTTTGCACCTATGGGGTATTTTTTTGCCCTTACGAATTGTTGGATATAGTGCCTTCAAAGTCAATTATTGGATTGCAGGCACATGATTGCAATGATTGAGGGAGGACCTATACCGGTTGTTCCCCTCCGAAAGGCGGCGCACAGGACCGCGATGTCCTGACGCTGAGATTCGGGACAGATGCTAATTGGTTTTATCTGTCCACCTCTCCGAAAATGCCAAATTGATTTATGACACCGTGTATCGAAGGTTTAGACGGATGCGGCCGATGTAGCAGACTTTGTCAGATTCCCCCTCGCTAGAGGGGTTTTTGATTGTGGGGACGCTCTTCCCTGCAGGCGCAAGCCCCTGCAGTTAATTACGCTACCGCTTCGCGGTAACAACTTTCTCCTTCTCCAGAATTTCACTTCGTGTCGTATGTGTCTGTTTTGTTTGTGGTTGCCCGTGGATTGTATACGGAGACTGAGTAATGCCGTCGCCCGTAGGACGTGGATTAGTCCAAATCCGTATTTACTTAGATTTGGGTTTGGTGTTTTCAGTTTAAGGATGCATTAGTCGCGTTGCGGCTAAGATCAACTTAAACGTTCGTTAAGGATACGTTAGTCCTGTTTTAGACTACGATCAACTCAACGTAGTGATTAATTTAATGTATGGCCATCGGGACTCGTCACCTCTCTGACGTCGTTGAAGGATTACAACGACATGTATCAAAGGAGCTCGGAGATGTACCCTCGAACCAGAGTTGATTGGGAGTTTTATAATCCATTTGAATGTTTAAGGATACGTTAGCCGTGTTTGGGGCTAAGATCACCTTAAACGTTTGTTAAGGATACGTTAGTCCAGTTTGAGACGAAGATCGACTTAACGGGACCGTTTAGATCCGACAAAAGAGCATTTGGGCTTTATTGTACCAGTTTAGGGACGTGGTGGTCCGATGTTAGTTTAGGGACGTTTCGGTCCGTTGTTAGTTTAGGGACGTTTCGGTCCGTTGTTAGTTTAGGGACGTTTCGGTCCGATGTTAGTTTAGGGACGTTTCGGTCCGGTATTGGGTGTGTGGCCGTTGGGACCCGTCACCTCTTTGACGTCGTTGAGGAATTACAACGATGGATGTCAAAGGAGTTCGGAGATGTACCCTCGAACCGGATGTAGATTGATTTAGGAGAGCCATTTTGCTCAGCCAATTTAATTTAAGGACTTATGGCCACGATTGGGCTAAGTCCAGTAAAAAAAAAATGTCCAACATTGCTTTTGCATTTTCTTTTATTTTTATTTGGGCTTTGCCCAGAAAAGATGCAGGGCATCAATTTGTTTTGAGCTCTGTTCTTTATGAATGATGCAGAGCATCAATTTTATTTGGGCTCAGCCCTTTTATTGCCTTGCAATTTATTTTGGCCTGCTAGGTCTTTTTGATTTGGGCCTGGCCCTTCAAGTAATGCATTGCATTTGTGCAAAGCACCAAGAATCTTTTAGGTTCAAGGAAAGGAGTGCAGAGCACCTTTTAATTTCTTGATCTAAATTTAGATCAAAGAGAAGAAGAAAAATCTTTTCTTTCTTTCTATCTCAGAGAACCAGAGGTTCTCTAGCAAGTGCAAGGCACTATTTTTTTATTATTTTTCTTTATTTATTTATTTATTGAAAATCACTGATTTTGTCTTTTAGATCAATGATCTATTCCTAAGAGAATTTTCTCTTATTTCAAAGGTTTTTACCTTTTTCTTTGTGTTCTCAAGAAGTTCTCTTCTCCTTTTTTTTTTAATCCAATTGTCTATATTTTTGAAATGGGGTCTGGGGTCCTTTTTATAGTGCTCAAAAATCAGTTAAATTTGTTAAAAAGATCTTTTCTGAGTGATTTGGGGAATTTTCCCCACCGTTGGATCTTTGATCCAAAGGCCCCTGTTTTACAGAAGAAATCTTCTTGTTTAAACAAGAACAGAAAAAATATCCTTAAATCTTCACTCTGTTGTTGCGCAACTCACCAGCGTGTGACACGTGTCGCGCAGTGAAGCGCTTGCGCAACAGCGCTTGCGCAACTGCGCAGACACGTGTCGCGCAGCGGGGCACTTGCACAACAGCGCTTGCACAACTGCGCAGACACGTGTCGCGCAGCGGTGCGCTTGCGCGGTTGTGCTTGCGCAACTGCGCAGACACGTGTCGCGCAGCCGTGCGCTTGCGCAGTTGAACGTTGCTTATGTTTTTTAAAGAGCCTTGCTCTGATTGGACGTACTGCCTTGGGCGTTGTGCTGCCGTGTCAACTTCTGACACGTGGCGCGTTGCGCGCAGCGCACGGGAACTGAAGCGTTGCTTCAAAATTTGAATTTTCAAAATTCAAGCAGAGCCTTGCTCTGATTGGGGGAACAAATGCCCCCCACCGTTGCGCTCACGTGGCGCGCACGTGAGTGCAGCGGTGGCAAGACCCCGACCGTTGGATCATTGAGGTCAGGTGAAGAGACGCAGGCGTCTATAAATAGGACCCTTGGTCCTTCAGAAAATTCTTTACCAGTTCAAGAATTTTGACTCAGAGCCTTGCTCTTGCTTAAGAATTTTCAGAGCCTTGCTCTTGATTTTTTCCAAGAACTCCAGAGTTCATAACTTAGGATCACCCTAGGTAAAAATTTAGATTAATTTAAATTAAATTTAATTAACAGAGCCTTACTCTTATAGATCTTTGATCTAAAGAAAACCCCTTTGGGGTTTCTTCAACAGAGCCTTGCTCTCATAGATCTCTGATCTAAAGAAAACCCCTTTGGGGTTTCATCAATAGAGCCTTGCTCTCAAAGATTTAAAGAGATCTTGTTCCTGGGTTTTAACCCATGAACAGAGCCTTGCTCATAGATCAAATGTAGATCTCCACCCCCTCTTTTTATATATATATATATATATATATATATATATATATATATATATATATATATATATATATATATATATATATAAAATAAAAAAAAATAAAAAAAATGGAGAACTCCTAAAAGTTTCCCTGGATCTTTAAGATCCCAAAATTTTCTTTTAATCCTTAGGGGTTATGGTTATCATTACTATTACAGAGCTAGGCTCTTTTTTAAAAAGTTTTATTCCTTTGAGACCAGAGTTTGACAAATGTCACCCTGTGACAGAGCTTTGCTCTAAAAGAGGAGGTTTTCTCCTTGTCTCTAGGGATTTCCCCCAATGAGGATATTCTCTTGGGGGTCTTTTTCATTAACTGACAGTCTCATCCAATGATAGGACTGTCTTATCAAATGATGCGCCGTCATCTAGATTTTGTGGGTCCCCTTTGGTCCCCTACCCACTGCATTGTAGTGTGATGTAGGACTTTGAAATGTGAAGCATTGGAACACTAACGGTTATATTTTTTTTTCTTTTTCTACAGGAAACATGTCTGAAGATTTGTCTTTCCCTTTCGTTCGCTCAGAAGGAGGGTTCCCACATTCGCCAGTGGACCGGATGGTGTTCGCCTTGATTAAAGATCACGATCCTGAGTGCAAGAGACTTCACCTGTGGGGAAGGTGGTACAGCCAAATCATCCAAGGCCGTCGCAGCTTCAGCTCCGCTTCGCCCTTTGAGCCCATAGTTACGATCCCTTATACGGACAAGCCCCGGGTGGAGTATGCCGTGGAGGTTAAAAATTGGAATGCCGACGACCTCCAACAGCCTGCAATCGGTGCCATTCCGGTGCAGCCGCCGCCGGCTATAGATATCTTGGGGAGGCGAATCTGTCAGGGTGAAGCACGCCCTTAGGGACAGGCTTATAACATTGGATTGATGCCGCGGCCGCTTGCCGGATATTTGCAATGGGCCCGTTACATTTTGGCGACGAAGAGGGCTCTCCTGACGACGATTGGTTTATACTCAGCTGTCTACGTCTCGCTTTTCGAGTATCCCTCTCCTCCGACGTGGTGGATAAAGGCCTTCATCGAACAATGGAATATCCCCACCCATACCTTCCTGACAGCGGATAGGGAAGTCTCCATCTCTCTGGAGGAGTTTGCTGAGATTTCAGGTCTGCCAATGAGGGGAGAACACTACGAGGAGCTGCTTCCTCCTGACGAGTATGTCTTCGCCACCAAGCAGCTTGTATTTGACTTAACTCCGGAAAATGCCATTCAGCATCAGCACCCGGGCTTGGTGAAGGTGTTGGAGATTTATGAGGAACTCCATTTGGAATCGGGCGACCGGGGCGTCAGTTTCACAGATTTCATTGCTCGTTTTATCCGCCCGGAGTTCCTATCAGAGCAGGGCGAGAAGTTCGCTCAGCTTGCTGACCCCTTTGGTTTCGGCTTGGACCGCCGACCTTCATCGGAAAATGACCAGCGGGATTTTTATTTCCCCGGCACTGCCAGCGTCCCTTTCTCAGAGATCGCCGTTCCTGGCATGGACGAGGAGACTTTTTTCATAGGGTTCTTGGGTCTATGGCTATGCAGCTTCGCGCTTCCCATGCACCCACGCCTCATGCGGTCCTCTGTCTTTTACCCGGCGCATCGAATGGCTGCTGGTTTACAGTTATCAGTAGGGATCGCCGGGCTGGCTTACCTCTACAATGGACTTAGCATAGCGGCGGATGCTAATGAGCCTGGGGTACAGCCTGCTAACTTCCCGATGCACTACTTCACTTCTTGGATGGAGCTGCATGTGCGAGGGGTGTTTGGTGCCCATAAGACTCCTCCGTTTTTTGAGAAATACAGACTCCCAAGAATCATGCGGTTGGTCGGGGCTTCAATTGTGGTTGCACCTCCGCGGGAGTCTAGGGGACTGCTCCTGCGTTCACATTTAGTCGGAGCGAAGACCTCTTTTGTGGATAAGGTCATCACCATAGGCTCCGAGACCACTAAGTCAGTGGTGTCGCTGCGTGATGACTTTAAGGGCAGGGTTTCTGTACTGAAGGCTCGGGAAATCCTTCACCTTTACTCCATTCGGCCGGGCTACCTAGTATTTAGGCAGAATGAGACGGCTCTCTTTATGAGGTATAACCCGCATCGATTTGCCCGACAATCGAGTTACAATCAAGGGATCCCGATGGAAGCCTTTCTGGAAACACCCGCGGCCAACCAAGGGGGAATAAGGAATGCTATGCATCATTTCACCCGGCTCAATACAGGCTCTTATTTTTTTATCAGTGAGCCTAGCTGTGCCCCTAAAATAATCCATCCGTATGTAGCCTGGTATGCGCATGCTATGGGCCCAATCATTTTAATGGAGAAACGCCTACTGGTTGACCGTAGGGGTGCGCCTCCTGGTGGTGATCGCAAGGCTCCCTTGCAGCCAAGGATCCAGGTCATCCCTCCGCTAAAAGAGGCTGGAGTCGATCGACCGCGCGTGTTGAGCCCCCCGCGGGGATTGCCACTGCCTACTACGGTGGATGCACCGCCAGCGCCCCGTGCTCCCACGAAGACGGTTAATGTGGTATCACCAGGGTCCGGCGCAGGAGCAGAGATCGGGACCCGCCGTCCTAAAGTGGCTGCCAAGCACAAATCCCCTCCGGGTGGGTCTAAAGCTGGTGGACAGCAGAAGAAGAAGAAGTCCGCTCTTTCCCTCGATGCGATCCTCAGCTTAAAGCCTGCGGCTCCTCCCGCCGAGGCCATATGTGAATACGGCAGCAATGAGGGTTTCGTGGTAGATCCTGCGGACACCAATCTGGCTGCCGCCATTGCAGCTTCGGAGCGATCGGCTAGGCTCGAAGCGATGCTAAGCAAACTCGCTGAGTCCGGTAATCATCAGACGCTTCATTTGTCATTTTATTGCACCTTGTATTATTATCTTTAACTAATATTTGCTCCATTTTCAACAGGTGTCTCTACTGAAGAGGCTATTGCTGCCTCCCTGAAAACCTTCCAGGAGGAGGAGGAGAAGCGTGCCTTAGCAGGCGCTGGTATGTTTCACCCCTTTCTCTTTTATAAGGAAAGTTTGTTGTCTTTTTATGATGGTCAACCTAACCTTCTTTCGTTTCTTAGCAGGGGTTATATCAGTTGATGCGGGGATCCTTCCTGAGCCTATTACTGAAGTCCCGGCTTCGTCGAAGTTGCCGCAAGAGCCTCGGCTTGACAAAACGACGAGGGATGCCCTGAAAACCTTGGAGGCTTCCCTATTCACGGACGAGGACACCTCAATTAGGGAAGCTCTAGTGGCATCCGTCTCAACGGCTCGGGAGGAGCGGAAGCGGTTGAGACGCAAAGCAAAGGCGCGTAGAGCTGCTTTGGCCGCGGGAGCGGGTCCCAGTACCATTCCTCGCGCTGACACTCCTTCTGAAGAGGCCCCTGTCGCCCTATCTACTGCTTATAGGCGAGCGGCGTGCGCGGCCCGAAGTGCAAATGATAAATCCTCTTCAGGTAGTATTTCTTTCAGAGCTTTGTTGTAAGAATTATAAAGCCATTGGCTCATATGCGTTTCATCTTGCAGGGCCTAGTCCGACTGAGGGGGAGGCGGAGACCGTTGGACCCCAGGAAACGGCGGAAGCGGCGCCTGCCGAACCTGAGCCGACGGTGGGCACCGTCGTCGGGGCCACGGTGCCTGAAACAGAAGTTGAAGGATCCACCGCCGAGAAGGTCATTGATGCCGCGTCTGAAGTGGCAGCAGATGAGATGATTGTCGAGCCGAAGGCAGTAGAAGTCGAGGCGCTTGAGGCTGGAGACGTCACGGTGCCGATGGACGAGACAACCGTGACCGCAGAAACCGAGGGAGTATCGGGTGAGGCGGCCACGATTCCTGAGGAGGAGCAAACCGCTCTTTCTCAGGAATCTGGTAATACTCCGATCATAGCCCTCCCCGCGTATGGTTCCTTGCCGTCTCCCGGGCTCGCGAGCACAACAACGGTTCCCATCGAGTCGGGTGATGAGGCTACGGGCGGTGGTCTCATGTCGATGGATGAGGGGATTGCTTCAGTTTCTGCTGGTAGCTCGTCAGGTAAATTTTTTTTTGTCACCAGCGTTCCCCCCTTTTTTATATATCTTGCGATCTCTTCTAACAAGCTTGTCTTTGCAGGTGCGGCCAGTGCCGATGCTCCTTTGCTCGAGGGGGCACCGTCGACTACTGCTTTGGCGGTGGTCACCTCCCCGCCTTCCCTTGTACCATCACGGATGTTGGAAGGTATGGATTCACGACTCATGCATTAATCTTTCAAAAATGTAGCTTTGTACTAACGTTATACCATTGTGCCTTTGCAGGAGTGCTCTTCGATCATTTATATCAAGTGCTGCTCCCACACTTCTCTTTCCCATCCGAGCTTGCTTCTCCTTCTGGTGGCGCCGGTGAGTATACCTTCACTATAATATCTTTACTTACCCCCTTTTTTCTAGCAATGGGATAATTTCTGACTTTTCCTTTTCTTTATCGCAGTGCCACAAATCGAAGGAGGGGATGCAAGACCTGCCGCGCCACCGGCCCTTCCGGCTTTACCGTCCGTTGCAGCTGGTATAGTAAATTTCCTTTTTTGGTAACCCTTCAACATCTTCTGAACCATCGTTTAACCATGTTTTGTTTTGCAGCTATTATTCCGGCTCCGGTCCCCTTTGAGGCTCGCGTCCTTTCACCGGCAGGCCCTTTCTTGAGACGTCCATCTTCCAAGGGTGCTGTGATGAGTTTGGGCATGCTGAGCGGGTACATTGAAGAGCTCAATATGGACGCTCTCCCTTCTGCCGTAGATTTTGCTGCGGAGGTTAACCCGATGTTGGCGGCGCTCGTAAATTTTCATAACGAAGGCGTCGTCGAATCTTGGGTTAACCACTGCAGGGGGATCGAGGCCTGTCTATATCGGCTGGAGTCGATGCGCCCTTCTCCCGAAGTTTTAGCTCTGAGCACCCAACGCACAACTTGGCTCGAGCAAAGCACTTCGCACCTCCGCCACTTGGAACAAGAAGCAGCTTCAAGACTAAGGGAATGCCAAAAGACCTCGAACGAAACGGCCCATCTGCGCGCTGAGGTTGAGGCAAATGCTGCCCAAGTGAAGACTATCTTCGAGGGTCTCTTGGAGCGTATCTCCCATGGGCTAAACTTGAAGCGGAAGCTTGACGTAGCTGAGCGCAATACCCCAAGTCGGGAAGCTGCCTATCAGGTCATCAGGGAGCAGCTTGCGTCGGTCTTGCAGCAGCAAGCCCAAGTGGAGGCAGAGCTGGCGGTGGTAGCCGATCGAGAGAAGACGTGGAAGGAAGTATGCGAGAAATTGTTAAATCTATGCAAGACGCTTCCTTCCCAGTAATTTCTCCTTGTATCATTTGTACTTGTAAAATATATGTATATTTTTTTTATTCTTTAGTACAATGTATCCTGTACCCAGTCAATGTTCATGAATAAAAGATACACATTTTTGTAACGTCCTGTGTCATTTCTTCTCCTTTTTCATTCTTTTCAGCATGACATATTTAATACACCTTATTGACAGATAACTTCATTTCTCCCAGAGATAACGATGGCCTAGACTGCAGGTTCAGATCTGCCGCTTAGGACTTTTCAACTCTATGAGCCGTGAGGGTCTCATAGAGACTTTTCTTCCTACGGATCGAGAGGATCTCGTAGGCGGGCTTTCTCCTTAGGAATCGTAAGGATTCCTAAGTGTGGTTTTCTCTTATAAGTCGTAGGGATCTTATAAGAGAATTTTCCCTCTTACGAGTCGAGAGAATTCGTAAGCGGTTGTTTCCCTCCTCGTCGAAATTCGACTTCGGAGAGTGAGACCCGTGAATAGTATGCAAGAGACCATTTTGGATTGACTTGCAGGGCCCCATTGCTTAAGAAGCAAGCTTTTCAGTCCTTGCTGTCTGAGACTTCATCTTGCAGATTAAGAAGCAAGTTCAATTTGTTGAAGAAATCCCTTTTCTGAAAGATTTGGCAGGATTTCCCCCACCATCGGATCTTTGATCTAGGGGCTTCTGTTTTACAGAAGATAATAACCGAAAAGATTTCTTCAGAACCTTTTTATTTAGCGCGAATGCTCCAGGATATGACGCGTGTCGCACAGCACACAGTGCAGCGCAACTGCGCTAGCACATCTATGCCGACACGTGTCATGCAGCGCACGACGCATACGCCGCTGAAGCGTTGCTTCCCTTGGTTTTGCTTGAAACAGAGCTTTGCTTTGGCTGGGTGCGCTGCTTTGGGGTGCTGCGCTGATGCGTTTGCGCTGGACACGTGGCGTGTAGCGCGCAGCGCAACGCAACTGCGCTAGCGCTTCCGTGCTGAAGCGTCGCTTCTTCAAGACAGAGCTTTGCTCTAATCGGGGAAGGATGAAGCGTTGCTTCATCTCCTGTCTCGGAATTCGAACGGAAATTCGCTCCAATTAGGGTAAACTGCCGTGACGACTCTTGGGAGTCGAAGAGGCACTTGAGGCCTATAAATAGGACCTTTGGTCCCCTCCAGATACTTATCATCTTCCAGATTTCCATTTTTGAAGACTTCAGAGCTTTGTTCTTGCCTTTAAGAACTCCGGTGCCTTGCTCCCTTTTTTTTAAAGTTTTTTAGAAGAACTTCAGGTAAAATCGATTCTTAAATCAATCTTAAATAGCAGAGCTCTCGTCTAGTGGGTTTCATCTTTGAACATAGTTTTGCTCTCTAGGAATTTAGTCATCCATGTATATTATTGCTTTTCTATTGTTGATCTTCCTGTAATATTTTCTCCAGGCATAATGGCGGCGGTGCATCTATACAGTCTGCACGAGTTCATTACCTACGATGATATCCGCGCTCAGGGTCGTCAACAAAACCAGGAGTTTACAGACGCTGAATGTGCAGAAGTTATGGGTCGTCTGAACGCAAGCGGTGGTTGGCTGTTGCCTCGGCGTTATGCTCTTTTGAAAGTCGTGCTGGGAGCAATATGGAAGGCACTTCCGGGTCTTCACGAGGCCCTACCACTCAATGCGCTGGATGATGCCGAGGACAAGGTGCATTCAGTACACCTGACAGGGCTGATCTCAAAGAAGCGACGGAACGACCTCGTTGACATCCTGCATCAAGTGTTTCAGCAGACGACGATCGTTGCTGCTTATCAAAGGCCGGAAGGGCTTGCCGATGATATCGACACCGAGGAGCGCGAAAGACTGCGCATAAGAATAATTTGAAAGGCCAGAAGAACTCTGGATGGCCTTACTTTTGATTTCCTTAATCCGTGCCCCGGATCCGAGGTTATACCGTTGTAATATTTTGAACAATGTTTCTTATGCATTATTCTTATGCTTGTAAAAACTTTTGGCGGTATGAATGAAAACCCTCCCCTTTTCTATTTCAGCTTGTCTTATTTCTCGTCCTGAGTCTTCTGTCCATGCATAAATGAATGCGTCACGCATGCCAGATCAAATGTAGAACGGATATTCTTTCTGTCATCTTCTTTCTTTTAATGTCAGTAGGCTGTCTTAATAATCATGGTTGATGGATGTCTAAAACGAGTATTCCGACTTCCTCAGGAAATAGCGATGGCATAGGCCGCAGGTTCAGGTTTACCGCCTAAGACTTTTCAATTCTATGAGCCGTGAGGGTCTCATAGAGGCTTTTCTCCCTACGCATCGAAAGGATCCCATAGGTGGATTTTCTCCTTAGGAATCGTGAGGATTCCTAAGTGTGGTTTTCTCTTATAAGTCGTAGGGATCTTATAAGAGAATTTTCCCTCTTATGAGTCGAGAGAATTCGTAAGCGGTTGTTTCCCTCCTCGTCGAAATTCGACTTCGGAGAGTGAGACCCGTGAATAGTATGCAAGAGACCATTTTGGATTGACTTGCAGGGCCCCATTGCTCAAGAAGAAAGCTTTTCAATCCTTGCTGTCTGAGACTTCTTCTTACAAATTGAGACGAATCGGGAATTTGCTCGCGGAGAGGGTGATGGCTCTGCGAGTTGACATGAGTTAAGAGGCTCTCATCACGGAGTGTTTGTATCCGTGAATCGAGGAGTTTGCTAGGGATTATTTGTTTCCCGAGCACCAAGGATTATTTGTTTCCTTGGGGTTTGAAACGAGTCGAGGAATCCCACGGAGGCGCTGGTGGCTCGGCGGGTCGACGCGAATCAGGAAGCTCTCGTCAAGGAGTGTTTGTATCCGTGAGTCGAGGAGTATGTTAGGGATTATTTGTTTCCCAAGCGCCAAGGATTATTTGTTTCCCTGGGGTTTGAAACGAGTCGAGGGTTCCCACGGGGGCTCTGGTGGCTCTGCGGGTCGACGCGGATCAGGAAGCTCTCGTCAAGGAGTGTTTGTATCCGTGAGTCGAGGGATTTGCTAGGGATTATTTGTTTCCCAAGCGCCAAGGATTATTTGTTTCCCTGGGGTTTGAAACGAGTCGAGGGTTCCCACGGGGGCGCTGGTGGCTCTGCGGGTCGACGCGGATCAGGAAGCTCTCGTCAAGGAGTGTTTGTATCCGTGAGTCGAGGGATTTGCTAGGGATTATTTGTTTCCCAAGCGCCAAGGATTATTTGTTTCCCTGGGGTTTGAAATGAGTCGAGGGTTCCCACGGGGGCGCTGGTGGCTCTGCGGGTCGACGCAGATCAGGAAGCTCTCGTCAAGGAGTGTTTGTATCCGTGAGTCGAGGAGTTTTGCTAGGGATTATTTGTTTCCCAAGCACCAAGGATTATTTGTTTCCCTGGGGTTTGAAATGAGTCGAGGGTTCCCACGGGGGCTCTGGTGGATCTGCGGGTCGACGCGGATCAGGAAGCTCTCGTCAAGGAGTGTTTGTATCCGTGAGTCGAGGAGTTTTGCTAGGGATTATTTGTTTCCCAAGCGCCAAGGATTATTTGTTTCCCTGGGGTTTGAAACGAGTCGAGGGTTCCTACGGGGGCTCTGGTGGCTCTGCGGGTCGACGCGGATCAGGAAGCTCTCGTCAAGGAGTGTTTGTATCCGTGAGTCGAGGAGTTTGTTGGGAGAGTATGGCTCCCTCTTTGTTTATGCCTTTGGATTGTATACAGGGATCGATGTGATCTTAACTGTAGGGCCAAAATTTTATCATCATTATTTTTTTTATTTCCGCGATGCTCTATCATTTCAGCTTTTATATCGCGAAGATCGCGATCGCCCAATCATTTCGGCTATTTTTCGCGGTGCCCAATCATTTCGGCTATTTATTTTATTTCTACTCGCTGCTTTTTATTGCGAGTTGCCCAATCATTTCGGCTATTTTTCGCGGTGCCCAATCATTTCGGCTATTTATTTTATTTCTACTCGCTGCTTTTTATTGCGAGTTGCCCAATCATTTCGGTTATTTCGCATGCATACATTTTACTTGCTGCTTTTTATTGCAAGTTGCCCTATCATTTCGGCTATTTCGTATGCATGTGCGGCTTACTGGCTTTTCGCCGTAAACCTGAACTTGGACACTGATTTTGGCATCAGCACCGCTACAACTGGGATGTTGCCAGGAGCGAATCATCATTTGCTTCTGTCATTGTCGAACAAAGGAGGCTTAGCGACCAGGGTTAGGGTCCTGTCGACTAAGGCTTTTGACTTTATGAGCCGTAAGGGTCTCACAAAACTATTTCTCCCTACAAGTCGTTAGGATCTTATAGGTGTATTTTCTCCCTAGGAATCGTGAGGGTTCCTAAGTGTTTTGTTCCTCTGTAAGTCGTAAGGATCCTACAGGAGGGTTTTCTCTTTGCAAATCGAGAGGATTTACAAGGGTTATGCGAATATATCCCCAGTCAAGGATGGACCTTGGTTAGGAAAATGTTTATTCGCGCCCGTGGATTGTATACAAGGGTCAGTATTGAGCCACGTGTAGGGAAATATCGAAAGTTGTGGGGGTTGCTTAAGCACAGGTTTAGATCTCTGTAATTTAAGACTTTCAAACCTTACGAGCCGTGAGGGTCCCATAAGAGTGTTCTCCTTACGAGTCGTGAGGATCTCGCAAGTGTATTTTCTCCTTAGGAATCATGGGGATCCCGAAGTGTGTTGCTCCCTTGTGAGTCGTAAGGATCTCACGCGGGTGGTTTCTCCTTACAAGGTCGAGAGGATCTTGTAAGTGTTCTTTAACGAGGTTGCGCCCTTTCAGGTTTTCACAAACACTCGCCGGTAGTCCTGCTGTTTTTACTCACGGAGCCCTTTCGGGTTTTCATCCGTGCCCATTTTGCTTATGGACATACCATCTTTTTTTTTTATTCTTTTTATTTCCTTTTTCTCTTTTTTTTTACGAGGTCGCGCCCTTTCGGGTTTTCACGAACACTCGCCGGTAGCCCTGTTGTTTTTACTCACGGAGCCCTTTCGGGTTTTCATCCGTGCCCCTTTTTGCTTATGGACATACCGTTTTTATTTTATTTTATTTTTATATTTTATTTTTATTTTATTTTATTATTTTTTTTTATCTCGTCAGCCTAAGGATGCTGCGGTATTAGTTTAAAGACGTTTCGGTCTGCTATTAGTTTAAGGACATTTCGGTCCGCTGTTAGTTTAGGGACATTTCGGTCCGCTATTGAGAAGCTGGCTACTGCTTATAAAGTTTGAGCTTAGGAAGATAGCGAGCGGACATAGTCGTCGTCATCTATCATTGACCTAGGCTGTGGCTCATTAAGCGTAGTATTTCTTTAGGAAGCGACCGTTTATTGGTCTGAAAGGCCTTTCACCGTGCATGTCCATGAGTAGATAGGCCCCACCCTGGTAAACTTTATCTATAATGTACGGGCCTTCATAGTTCGGCTCGAATTTTCCCCGCTTGGCGCGATTGGGGATCATAGGCCTTTTGACCACTAGCACGAGTTCATCTTGGTGGAATGTCCTTGGTCGGGTCAATCTTTCGTATGAGCGCATCATCTTTGCTTTATAAGCTTCCAGATTTTGTTGCGCTATGAGCCTAGTTTCATCAAGGGCGTCAAGCTCCTCAAGCCGAAGGTGAGCATTTTCTTCGTCCGTTAGCTCGTGGTGAACTGCCACTCGTAGAGAGGGTAACTCTATCTCGAGAGGGAGTACTGCTTCCGTACCGAACACCAACGCGTATGGCGTTGTGTTTGTAGCTGTCTTGAACGTGGTTCGATACGCCCAAAGAGCTTCTTGCAGTCTCTCATGCCAGTCTTTCTTATTTCGGGACACTGTTTTCTTTATAATTTTCGTCAAGGTCTTGTTGAAGGCCTCGGCGAGACCGTTAGCTCATGGATTATAGACTGAGGAATATCTCCGGTCTATGTTATGCTGCTGTGCGAAGCGGCTGATTTTATGACTTCGGTAGGCTGGCCCGTTATCGGAGATGATCCGCCTCGGAGTTCCAAACCGATATATGACGTGCGTTTTGAAGAAATGGAGGATATTCTCCGTCTTCACTTCTCTCAATGGTACTGCTTCTGCCCATTTAGAGAAGTAGTCAGTCGTCGCTAGGATGAAACGATGTCCTTTAGACGATGCTGGTTCGATGGGGCCGACTATATCAGTCCCCCACATTTCGAATGGCCAGCTAGCTATCGTTGGATGCAACGGATTTGGGTGCTGGTGGATGAAGTCCCCATGAATCTGGCATGAGTGACATTGCTTCGCATATTCGATGCAGTCTTGAATCATCGTGGGCCAGTAATAGCCCATCCGTTTGATCTTCAACTTCATCTTTGGACCTGCTTGGTGAGAACCGCAGATTCCGTCATGAACTTCCTGAACGACTCTTTCCGATTCGTCTGGCCCTAAGCATCTCAGCCACAGAGAATCGAATGACCTCTTGTATAGAGTATCATTGACGAAGGCGAAAGACAGAGCTCGTTTTATGAGTTGATGTCTTGCGGACGCATCTTCGGGCATTTGGTGGGACTTGAAGTAGTCTATAAAGACTTCCCTCCAATCCTCAACCTTCTCATGTTCTTTTATTTGCAAGGTCGCTTGTCCAGTCACTCCCTTCTCTTCGGGTGATTCTGAAGGTATTTCTGCGGGGGCGAGCACCTGACGACTTTGTACCATGATTCTAACGTCATCGAGGTTCTCGTCAGCCATTTCTTTAGTGAGTTTGGCCAACGCGTCCGCTTTGCTGTTATCCGCGCGTGGTATGCTCTCCAAAGTATATGAGGGAATTTGGGTTAGCAGTTGTTGCACCTTTTCACCATATTTTACCAATTTCGGTTTGCATGTTTGGTAATCGCCATTTACTTGACTAACGACCAGTTGCGAATCTCCGTATATGAGGAGGTTTTCAATTCCCATGTCAATGGCGATCTCGAGGCCTGCTATCAGAGCTTCGTATTCGGCTTCGTTGTTTGTCCTCGGTTCCGTCAAGGAAAACGCGTAGCGCATTATCCCTCCTTATGGAGTTATAAAGATGAGTCCTACCCCCGATTTGATTATAGGGGTACTTTGTTTGCGCTTCTTCACGGAAGATGCTCCGTCAAAATAAAGCTCCCATCGGGTATTATCACCATCGATCGCATCAAACGCATGTTCATCTGGAAGATCGCAGTTTAAAGGAGAGTCGGCTGGTATCGGGTGCTCAGCAAGGAAGTCGGCGATGGCCTGGCCTTTTACTGCTTTGAGTGGTCGATATGCTATCGAGAACTCTATTAAGAGTAGGGCCCATTTAGCGAGTCGTCCTGTCAATATGGCCTTTGACATTAGATATTTGAGAGGGTCCACCTTTGAAATGAGATAGACTTCATGCGCTAATGCGTAATGTCTAAGCTTTGTTATTGCGAAGATCAACGCCGGGCAGTGTTTTTCAATGGGGGAATAATTGCTTTCTGCCCCCAGCAGCACTCGACTTAAATAGTAAAGTGCTCTTTCTTTTCCCTGGTCATTCTCTTGTGCCCATAATGCGCCCAAAGAACCTTCAAGGGCGGCCGTGTAAAGAATGAGAGGCTTTCCCTTCACTGGAGCAGCCAACACTGGAGGGTTTTGCAGGTACTGTTTGATCTCGTCTAGTGCGCTTTGGCACTTTTGATCCCAGACGAACGGGGTTCCCTTCTTCATCAGGTGGCTGTAAGGGCGGCACTTTCCCGAGAGGTTGGCTATAAATCGCCGTATGTACGCGAGCGTCACTTGGAGAGACCGCAGCTGTTTGAGAGTTCTCGGCGGAGGCATTCCCATGATTGCCTTGATCTTGGACGGATCTATCTCGATACCTCGGCGTCGAACGACGAATCCCAGGAATTTGCCCGAGGAAACCCCGAATGCACACTTCAGAGGGTTCATCTTCAAGTTGTATTGTCGAAGACGTTGAAATACGGTCTTCAGATGCTTGAGATGTTCCTCATATGATTTGCTTTTAACAACGAGGTCGTCGATATAGCACTCAACAATTTCGTGTATAAGGTTATCAAAAATCTTCGTCATGGCCCTTTGGTAGGTTGCACCGGCGTTCTTTAAACCGAAGGGCATCACCTTGTAACAGAATATTCCCAAAGGAGTCCGGAAAGCCGTATGTTTCTGGTCTTCAGGGTGCATTTTTATTTGATTATATCCTGATGAGCCGTCCATGAATGAGAAAATCTCATGCGTGGACGTGTTGTCTATCATCATTTCGGTGACTGGTACTGGGAAATCATCCTTCGGGCAGGCTTTGTTGAGATCCCTAAAGTCCACGCATATGCGCACCGTACCATTTTTCTTCATCACTGGGACGATATTAGCAATCCATTCAGGGTATTGAACCTCTTGGATAAAGCCGGAGTCTATCAGCTTTTTGACTTCCGCGTTGATGCTCATTTCGAGCTCAAGCCGCATTCTTCTCGGCGCTTGTTTGACCGGCTTGACACTCGGGGATATTGCCAGTCTATGTACAGCAACTTCTGGATCAAGTCCCGGCATCTCGGAATAGTTCCATGCGAAGCAATCTTTATGCTGTACAAGGACGTCCTTTAACGCAGCCACCTTTTCCTCGGACAGCAGTTCGCTGACGAATGTCGGTCGCGGATCGTTTATCGTCCCCAACTCAATTTTCTTGAGGTTATCCGCAGTGGTATGTATGCCGTCCTCCAGTTCTTTCGGAGCTGGGGGAAATTCTGAGATCACCTCATCATTGCTGTTTTCGAGGCACCAGGGAAGGCTGTCTATGTTCTCGGACTCTTCTTTTAATATCGTTATCATATGACAGGTGCGAATTTTCTTCCAATCCCAATGCGGAGTTGGTTCTGTTCTTGTGTTTTCGGGTTCGTGCTTTTGTGGCGGCGCTACCCTCCAGTTGTCAGACAACGCGAATTTGCCAAGCTGATACTGGTCCTCAACCCAATTCTTAAAGGTGAAGCAATCTTCAAGCGGATGCCCTACTACTCGATGATAAAAGCAATAATTTGGGTTGAATACCTCGCCTGCGTGCTCGGGGTGCTTGGACTCTGGCAGCGTAAGCATTTGATGTTTTAGAGCAAGATCAAATATCTTCCTTGTTTTGTTCCGAGGAAATGAGTATGCTCGACCCATTTTCTTCATGAGGGCTAAGTCAGTAACGCTCGACTCTCGGATACGTGGTTTCTTAGCTCTTCCTTGTGGTTGTTGAGCGTCTTTTCTGCCCTCTGACTTGTTTTTGCTTTCGCGTCGAACCTTTTTTGTAGCAGGTTGACAAGGAGCGGCCTTTTCATCCTTCACGGCCTGTCGGAGAAGGCGTTGCGTCTTGGCTTTCTCATAGATGGCCGTCTCGCGGTTGTGGTCATCTCGGACTTTTTGACCAGCTTCCCTTATAAGCCTGTCCATTTGTTCTTCAAATGATGGACCGGGCAATTTTTCATCAGGAACTTTTACTGGCTTAGGATTAGCGTCCTCCCATTGAGCGTCCGCATCTTCATCGAAGTCATACATGACATAACAGCTATTTACTAGCTCTCGTTTCTTTAGCCGGATGTACCCAAGCCCTTTTGTTTCCATTCTCCCGTTAGGCAGTTTGCGTTGGGTCCCGGGAACATTCCAGACCCTGTCATAGAATTTGGCCTCTCTAACGGTCTGTCTGAAGGATATCCCCTGGCGTTTCAGCAGTTTCTTCAAACCTTCGGTATAATATCTGGGAAGACGGATAGGCTGAAGCCTGTCGAGCGTGGGATCCATGCCATGCCAAACTTCTTTTTCCACCTTGTTTTCTTCAGAACGGTAAAATAGGATTGCCTTCTCGCCTTCCCGTCCGGGAGGGATATAAAATGTCTGCAATTCTTCTACGCCGTTAGTGTTGAGTGCATCCAGTTCTTTGTAATGTTCAAGCGGTACCATGGTTATCTGCAGACTTCGCTCTTCATCAGCGGAAGCCCGTATTGAAGGCCGAGCAGAGAATACGACATGGACCTCATCCTCCGAGTCACTACCAAAGACCAATGTATGAGTGGACGGTCCTGGCTTGTTATGTTGGGGCGGACCCGAATAAACGATCTCCTCTTCTTCCTCGGTATCACTGCCGAAGACAGGGATGGTGGCGTTAGTTTTATTTTTCGGCTTGTGACACTTCTCCGTGTCTTCGAAATTCGGCAAGAAGTATTTGGCATCTTCGTATTTGCGGACCTCGTTCACAGAGAACGGGTTCAGTTCTCCCGTCACGGTATATTCGAAACCATCCTTAAAATACTTCATACACTGATGTTGTGTAGAAGGGATGATGTTGTACTCGTGTAACCATGGTCGGCCGAGCAAAGCGTTGTAGCATGTCTTGGCATCTATGACGTGGAACTTAATGTCCGTGACGAGTAATCCGAAACGTAGCGTCAGTATCACAGATCCAAGAGTCTTTGACGATTGGGAGTCGAACCCGGATATGGTGATCTTGTCCCGAGCAAGGTGCTGGACGCTCATGCAGATTTCCTTCAACACCCGCACGTTGAGTAGGTTAACAGACGACCCGTTATCGATCAGAATTTTGCCTATCTTTATATCATGGCAGTATCCCGAAACGTAGAGAGGGCGATTGTGTTCGCAAGTCCCAAGTAGAAGGTCCTCATCGCCAAAAGTAACATCAGCCGTGTGTACTTCCTCCAACTCATCCTTCATCTTTTCCTCAGCCAGGCATGCTTGGAATTGTTCCGGGTCTTGGAGTGCCTTAATCAATGAATCTCTCGCCTCTTTTGATAGCAAAAGGGCGTCGAGAATGCTGAGCTGCGAGGGCAGTTTCCTCAAATGTGCTAAAACGTTGTAATCCACCTTATTCTTCTTTAGTGGGTTCTTAGCGGTTAACTCTTCCGCAACTTGGTCATCGAGAGTAATATCCTCAGAGACCTTTTCTTTCCCTTTATCTTTTCTGTTCAAGGGTCCGAGGTTCTTTTCAGGCAGCGTCCGATTTCGCAACCGGATATTTTCGCAGACCTTCGGTTCTTCTTCTTTTCCTGAAGCGGACTCTTTAAAGAGAGGGAAAAGTTCTAGCTCTTCATCAGAATCACTCCTGAATGTAGGCACTTATGATCTACCGGCGTCAATCATGCAACAACCACTGCTAGTTTTATCAAGCACTTTGATCATTCCGTTCTGCTCTCGGCGGGCTTTGCGCTTTTCCCGCTTAAACTGTTGCCGGTGAGTAACATATCCTTGCCACCACTTACCGAAAGCTTTGCACTCTTCGGTGGGATGCAACACCTTCCGATGGTACAAGCAATAGGAGGGGTGGTTTTCCATTTCACCCGTAATGTTTTTCTCGGAGGGTGGTAGCTTTATACCCATTGACACACCTTAGCGAATCTCTTCTTTATCTTGAACTTGATTTTATCTGTGGTGGGTGTATTTTGTCCTAGCGGGAGTACTGCAATTCTTTCGTCAATGCGCTGGCGTTTGGCCCTTTCGAATATAACCGCTTCGTTATCCCGATCAGCTTTGCCCTTTAAGAACGCCTGATTTAGGAATGCATCAATCACTTCATCCGACGGCTCCAGGACTTTTAGTGCAGGCTCTGCCCCCAGCTTTTCAGCGCGAGGAGTCTCCTCATCGCTTGTGGACAAATGGGAAATCACATGGCAACTTGCTACATGTTCTTCAGATTCATTTGACGAACTACCTCCCTCATCTTCTGCTTGGAAGACGTGGTTGAGGAACTCTTGCAATGTAACGGGAGTCCGCGCCTTCTGGTTGTACTCTTCCAGCGCGTCAATTTGCTTTTGCAAGTCCGTGCGCCTATCACTAGGCTTCACCGGTTTCTTGGCCTTCTTCTTTTTCTTCGAAGACTTTGACGACTGGCTACTAGTGCTTGAACCCCCATCATTGGTCTTTGGAGTTGGACGTGGCTTTAACATCCCCTCAACGACCTGCGGTTCTAATGGGCTTTTCCACTTGATCGCCGGACATGTCCGAAGATCATTTAGCATTCTCTTCGTTTTTGAAGATAATACAACCTCCCACGGAGTTTCTTCAATGACAGAGCATGTTGCCCCCGGCGTATTCGTCCCTTTAGAGGTGTGGGGCTGCGGGGGATTCACCTTCCATTTGTCAGATAACGCAAATTTTCCCTGTCTATACTGGTTTTCAAGCCAATTTTTGAAAACGTAGCAGTCCTCAATCGGATGGCCTAGCACTCGATGATAGGGGCAGTAATTAGGTTCGTTGACGTCACTTGGTTGCAACGGACGTTTTGGATCTGGCAGATTTATGAGTCTGTTGTGTAATGCCAGCTCGAATAATCTCTTCGTTTTATCGCGGGGAAAGGAATAAGGACGTCCCATCCTATCCTCAAGGGGTACGTAAGGGCGCGTATTGTTTGGACGAGCAACCGACTTCAAGTCGTTCGGTTGTTGTTGAGCATTAGCGACAATGATCGCTTTTCCCTTTCCTTTGTCAGTTCGGGAATCAGGCTTTGGGAGAGGGGGTTTATGACCCATCTGGTCCATTTGCGCTAGTTTGTCAATCAAAGCCTGGAAGGAAGTCGGCTTGAAAAACATTATAAACTGTGAGATGGTTGCCTGTGGATCAAGGGTTCCAACAAACATTCCCACCGCAGGGGCTTCTTCTATGCGTTGCTCACACTTTGACCATAGATTACGCCACCGTATAGCGTACTGAACCCATGTCTCGCCGGGTTTTACCCTAGCGTTAATCAGTGCCGTCATCGGGGTACGTTCACTGGCACTTGCAAAGCGTTGGGTAAACAGCAGCTCCATCTCCGCGAAGGTTTTAATAGAATCATTAGGGAGTTCAGAGTACCACTCGAACGCCGTATGTGATAGACTTCCGACAAACTGGCGGAGCAAAAGCTTGTCATCGCCGCCGGTGTTACCGCAAAGCGCCCTGAACTGGGCGACATGCTGATGGGGATTGCCAGTCCCTTTGTGGACATGAAACTTAGGAATTGTGTAACCCGGCGGGTACTTGATTTGGTCATACCAGCCTGGATATGGCCGCCCCGTTTTTACGACGTGGCCGGCTGCTTCGGCCGCATGATGAACCTTTATTTGCTGGGCTATGTATTCGTCCAGATCAGTCTTAGAGATTGTATCCTCTTTAGCTGTTAATAGAGCGGGCTGCGGATTTAATGTATCTCCCTTATCATCTCCAAGGACGGTTAGGGGTTCTTCAGCGGGAGGATCTTGTTGTATCATCATCCCTATCATGTCCTGGAAAAGGAGGCCCATCCGCTGTATATTGGCCGCTTGTTCAGCAGCCTCTTTGTCCCTCTTTTCCAGTACTCGGCGTCGGTCTCTTCCTCCTGGCGCTCATCTAAGGACGCCTCAGGGTTCTCTTTTGGCCCAGTGAGTGCAGCCATTGTGGTCATCATCTCCTGGAGCTTTTGTTGCTGCTCCTGAGCCTTGGTCACTGATCGGGTGAGCGGTCGGTGACCCGTAGAAGTGCGGCTTTCTTCCTTTCCATAAGCCATATAAATCGTATGAACTGTTATGTCCCCTGACTTTGGAGGTTTAGGTTCACCGCCTTTAAACTTTGCCGCTGACGCGGGAGCTTTCTCTGGCCTCCTTCTTTTGTGGGCCATCGAGGTTAAAGGAGCCGTTGGAGTGGGCATCCTAGCAATTGTTGCCCCCTGTTGTTTAATGGGGCGGTTTTTGTCTTTTTCCACCTTCGCCCTTTTCTGGCGATGAAAGTGGTCCGGGTCAATCACGGAGTCTTGAACTCTACGCCAAACCCTGTAAACCTTTGAGGATAGCCGTTGAGGGGGCTGTTCTTGTTTTGTTTCTGGAACTCTCTCCGCAGGTGGAGGAGATCTTTTCAAGGTAGCGGTTGGAGAGTTCTTACGCACTCTCCTCAGTGGTTCAAAGCTGTTCCTAGTTGGAACAGCAGCATTGACTTCCACCATTGGAGCGGGTGGAGTTATCCCTGAGGGGGAGTTGCCCCCTGCTTTCCTCACTCGTCGCCAATGGCGACGTCGCGCGCGACGAGCCGTTGGGATTGGCTCGGAAATCGAGATGGTTTCTTGTTGCCCCCTGTTTGAGTGTGGGGTAACTGCCGATGTCAGCCTGTCGAAGACTGATGCCTTTTGACCAGCTGGGGGAGGAGTGGGAACCGTCAATCTTGTGAAGACCGACTCTCTAATAGGAGAGGCCGCTTTAACGACTTCCGAAGCAGCGGCCGTTGCCCTCTTTGGGACGGCCACTTTATAGTTCTGACCTAGCCTGGTGAAAACGGAGGCTGTCGGTTTAGTAGCGGGCGACCCGTTGACAGAGGCTGTCGAAACAGTGAGCCGGTTGAAGACCGACTTTTTACCCACTTCCGGCGCAGGTA
Organism: Agapanthus africanus; assembly: GCA_030015575.1. NCBI lineage: Eukaryota > Viridiplantae > Streptophyta > Magnoliopsida > Asparagales > Amaryllidaceae > Agapanthus > Agapanthus africanus. The sequence goes on from CM057350.1 coordinate 153,221,060, forward strand.
TTGGTGCAGAAAAGCTTGCAGGTGGGATCATAGTCCCGAAGAACAAGCCGGTGGTGGCTTGGGTCACCTGGTCTACCGGCAGAGTAAGGAAGGAAGCCGCTTGGGGCCCATATGCTACACCTCCTGGTGAGGTGGAGCGTCCGTTGCAGCGGCATTTTAAGCAGTTGGTACAGCTAGAGGCCATTGAATCTTGAATTCTGCGCCAGGTAAAAGACCAAATCTTAGTAACTTGAAATCCGAAGACAACCATTTAACGAACCGCGATTGGTTCGCGAAGACGACACACGAAGTGTGGAGTGGAAAGAGGAAGAGGTCCCACCGGGCGTGCCAGAATCTGTTCTCCTCCGAAAGGCGGCGCACAGGACCGCGATGTCCTGACGCTAAGATTCGGGGTAGATGCTAATTGGTTTTATCCGTCCACCTCTCCGAAAATGCCAAATTGATTTATGGCACCGTGTATCGAAGGTTTAGACGGATGCGGCCGATGTAGCAGACTTTGTCAGATTCCCCCTCGCTAGAGGGGTTTTTGATTGTAGGGACGCTCTTCCCTGCAGGCGCAAGCCCCTGCAGTTAATTACGCTACCGCTTCGCGGTAACAACTTTCTCCTTCTCCAGAATTTCACTTCGTGTCGTATGTGTCTGTTTTGTTTGTGGTTGCCCGTGGATTGTATACGGAGACTGAGTAATGCCGTCGCCCGTAGGACGTGGATTACTCCAAATCCGTATTTACTTAGATTTGGGTTTGGTGTTTTCAGTTTAAGGATGCATTAGTCGCGTTGCGGCTAAGATCAACTTAAACGTTCGTTAAGGATACGTTAGTCCTGTTTTAGACTACGATCAACTCAACGTAGTGATTAATTTAATGTATGGCCATCGGGACTCGTCACCTCTCTGACGTCGTTGAAGGATTACAACGACATGTATCAAAGGAGCTCGGAGATGTACCCTCGAACCAGAGTTGATTGGGAGTTTTATAATCCATTTGAATGTTTAAGGATACGTTAGCCGTGTTTCGGGCTAAGATCACCTTAAACGTTTGTTAAGGATACGTTAGTCCAGTTTGAGACTAAGATCGACTTAACGGGACCGTTTAGATCCGACAAAAGAGCATTTGGGCTTTATTGTACCAGTTTAGGGACGTAGTGTTCCGATGTTATTTTAGGGACGTTTCGGTCCGATATTAGTTTTAGGGACGTTTCGGTCCGATGTTAGTTTATGGACGTTTCGGTCCGATATTAGTTTTAGGGACGTTTCGGTCCGATGTTAGTTTATGGACGTTTCGGTCCGTTATTAGTTTAGGGACGTTTCGGTCCGATGTTAGTTTAGGGACGTTTCGGTCCGATGTTAGTTTAGGGACGTTTCGGTCCGATGTTAGTTTAGGGAGGGACGTTTCGGTCCGATGTTAGTTTAGGGACGTTTCGGTCCGATATTAGTTTAGGGACGTTTCGGTCCGTTATTAGTTTAGGGACGTTTCGGTCCGATGTTAGTTTAGGGACGTTTCGGTCCGGTATTGGGTGTGTGGCCGTTGGGACCCGTCACCTCTTTGACGTCGTTGAGGAATTACAACGATGGATGTCAAAGGAGTTCGGAGATGTACCCTCGAACCGGATGTAGATTGATTTAGGAGAGCCATTTTGCTCAGCCAATTTAATTTAAGGACTTATGGCCACGATTGGGCTAAGTCCAGTAAAAAAATTGTCCAACATTGCTTTTGCATTTCCTTTTATTTTTATTTGGGCTTTACCCAGAAAAGATGCAGGGCATCAATTTGTTTTGAGCTATGTTCTTTATGAATGATGCAGAGCATCAATTTTATTTGGGCTCAGCCCTTTTATTGCCTTGCAATTTATTTTGGCCTGCTAGGTCTTTTTGATTTGGGCCTGGCCCTTCAAGTAATGCATTGCATTTGTGCAAAGCACCAAGAATCTTTTAGGTTCAAGGAAAGGAGTGCAGAGCACTTTTTAATTTCTTGATCTAAATTTAGATCAAAGAGAAGAAGAAAAATCTTTTCTTTCTTTCTATCTCAGAGAACCAGAGGTTCTCTAGCAAGTGCAAGGCACTATTTTTTTATTATTTTTCTTTATTTATTTATTTATTGAAGATCACTGATTTTGTCTTTTAGATCAATGATCTATTCCTAAGAGAATTTTCTCTTATTTCAAAGGTTTTTACCTTCTTTGTGTTCTCAAGAAGTTCTCTTCTCCTTTTTTTTTAATCCAATTGTCTATATCTTTGAAATGGGGTCTGGGGTCCTTTTTATAGTGCTCAAAAATCAGTTAAATTTGTTAAAAAGATCTTTTCTGAGTGATTTGGGGAATTTTCCCCACCGTTGGATCTTTGATCCAAATGCCCCTGTTTTACAGAAGAAATCTTCTTGTTTAAAAAAGAACAGAAAAAATATCCTTAAATCTTCACTCTGTTGTTGCGCAACTCACCAGCGTGTGACACGTGTCGCACAGTGAAGCGCTTGCGCAACAGCGCTTGCGCAACTGCGCAGACACGTGTCGCGCAAGCGAAGCGCTTGCGCAACAGCGCTTGCGCAACTGCGCAGACACGTGTCGGGCAGTGGACACGTGTCGCGCAGTGAAGCACTTGCGCAACAGCGCTTGCGCAACTGCGCAGACACGTGTCGCGCTGCCGTGCGCTTGCGCGGTTGTGCTTGCGCAACTGCGCAGACACGTGTCGCGCAGCCGTGCGCTTGCGCAGTTGAACGTTGCTTATGTTTTTTAAATAGTCTTGCTCTGATTGGACGTACTGCCTTGGGCGTTGTGCTGCCGTGTCAACTTCTGACACGTGGCGCGTTGCGCGCAGCGCACGGGAACTGAAGCGTTGCTTCAAAATTTGAATTTTCAAAATTCAAGCAGAGCCTTGCTCTGATTGGGGGAACACCGGTAGGACAGTCTTACTCGAGATGAAAGTATGCTATCTAGTTTGTCTTTATTATCGTGTACATGCTTTAGGTGACATTACAGATCACTATTACATGTTGATAGAGCTCATAGGATTCTTGCTTGACTGCCAGCAGTATTATGGCGATCATATACGTGGGAGCTGGGGTCTATAAGCACATTCTTAAAAGGTCCCCAGTCGAGGGGGTTTCGAGACTGGGCATCGATACTCCAGAGTAGACTAGTGTATACAGATCGAGACCCCGACGAGGGGTGATGGCCGGTCTCATAAGCCATTGGTGTCATTTGGTTCACCTAAGATGTATACAGGTGCTCATTGGGTTATGAGTACACCGGACGGACTCGCCGGGAACATGCTAGTTGGTATTATACCTATCGTCAGATAGCAGTTTCCTGGTGACATGTGTACAGGTTAGTCTATCGACCTGAGATTGTCATTTGTCTTGTGTGAGTTCCCACTGTACTTTGATTACTACCCTACCACGGCTCAAAGGAGTCGTGCAAGCAGGTTTTAGTTGGGTACAGTCTCGAGCCACATGGAAGCAGTGAGCGGATCAGCAGGGGATTCTTCTCTCCCGGTATTGGGGGTGAGATCGCGCTGTATTTAGAAGAGACATTACACGAAATCCCTGGCCAGGGTAAGTGAGATTTACTGGTAGGTATTCCAGTAGTTTCTCAGGGTGTTCTGGGCTACACTCCGACACGACTTATACCGCTATTGGGGGTCTGACGTTTACCAGCCCTCTAGGCCCGATATGCGATACTCATAAACGAACGGACCGGACTGTACGAATATTGTCACTGACAGGCTCAGTAGGATTTCAGGATGAGTTCGCTCATCGGCCTCCCTTTTGCTTGATACCTTGGCAGCCATTACGTACAGCTAGTACCACTGACGTGCTTGTGGTTAAACCCACTGCCAGCGTATTGACGAGTCTTTAGAGTCCCCCACAGAGAGTTTCCCAAGTTCGGGCGAAACGTTGTAGAGGCCGTATGGTTTTATGGCAGGGTTTGATCATATATGTGCACTCGTGCACGGATCATGATCGGATGGATCATACTAGTGGGCTTTGGTTTAAAACGGATCCTAGTATTAGATTGTTGGAATATTTTCATCTCGTTGCATTCGTATTCAGTCAGAATACGGATGCAAGTATATATATACGGATAAGGGGTATTTTTGTAATTCGTTACAAGTTTACTTTGAAGTTGCCATTTCTTGTTTTATTATTAAACATTAAGTTTTAATGTTTAATTAATAGTGTGAAATGTGAGCATGGTATTTTTTTCCTTTGCTTGCAATTTCGTGAGCATGTGGGCAGTGGGCATTATTTGGGTTTTGGTGACTCATTGTTTTTTGCATTTATTAAGGTATGGGCTAATTTGGTGAGGTGTCTTGAGTCTTGTTCTTGCATTAATATTCATTGTCTTTGATTAGGATATTTGTGAAGGATATTTGTATTGCTTTCCTTATGCTCACCACTTGATTTCTTATGCTCACCTCTCCCAAATAAAATGCCAGTGAACTTTTCCTTTGATGGTGGCCGAGCACAATTTTGGCCGAGCCTAATTTGGTATGAGCTCATTTTGTTTTCCTCCAAGCTAAAAATCCTTTGCTCACAATTTCCATCCATGGCAACTTCATTTACCTCCACCCAAATCATTAGGTGCCTTGAGACAAAGTGTTCACACACTATCTCTACTTCATCTTGGACATGTCGGCTAGCAAACTTCATGTCCGAATTGCTTCGGTTTGAAGCGGGAGCCCGTATAAAGAATCCTTGACATGGAGCCACTTCGACGAGCAAGATCGGAGAGCGAACTTCATTGGAGCAGCCGTGAGGAGTTTGGCGCAGAGGTTGAAGACCAAAGGACACGGATCGATCGGTATAATCTCTCCAAACTCTTTTACAGTTTACTAGTTTACGGTTAATGGAACGATCCGGGTTTTAGGTTTACGTTAGCGCCAGTTTTGAAAAAGTTTTATTACGCATTTGGCCTCGGATTGACGGCCGGGGCGCTATCGTAGACTTACATGGTATCAGAACCAGGTTATTAACCGTCTACTAGCTTGTTCTAACGTGTTTAAAATATCGATCGACCGAATTTTCAAAACCGCATTTTCATAGCTCAAGTTTCTGCCAAATTTTTAAAGTCGTCTAAAAATTATTTTGGGTATATCAGAAAATCGTGCAGGGTTTTTTAAGACCCTCGAAGAAATTTGAGAGCACGTTCCGACCATCACACCACGGAACCACGGCCAAACCATCATGTTTGTCGCAGTTGCGCGGCGGTATGGTGGACACAGTGCACCATTTTTCTTCAGGGTGTCTTTAATATGGAATTGTGGTTTCTGAGATGTTTTGTTTTGGCCCAGATTCGTTTGAGTGCTGGATTTGCACTTGGGGCCATTTTAGGAAGTTTTGTTGATCGAAAAATTAAATACATTAGTTTGCAGTACATACATTTCTATCTGCGACCGTGAATGTCATTCGAGCGGTAAATCTTGTCTAATTGCTATAGTTCCTTTAGACGGGTTTGTGAACGTGACAGTCATGTTGATATTCTGTGTTGTGCTGTGATGTTGCGGATTTGTCATGGTGCATAGCTTGGATGCAATGGTAGTGCAGTTTAGTTTTATTTGTACATTTGATATCGCGGGGCGAGCGTCCGACATGTGAACTGCCGTCACTGCCTGTTTGTATATTATTCTTTTGGGGCACGACCGGGTTGAGGTCAATGTCACTGTTGTACATATTTTATTTTCTGTACTAGGATTACCCCGCGGTGGAGTGCACGGATAGCCAGGTTCTGGAAGGCAACAGGTTCGCATCTCATGGCTTTAAGAAGGAGGGGGCCTCACTCTAGGATTGGCGGGCTATTCGCCACACTCGTAGGGGGTACAAGTTGACCCAAGGTGGGGTGCTCAAGTTACCGGATTCCGTAAAGTGCTGGGTGGTCCATTCACTTTGCTGAAGGAGGATTCCTCGCTTCTGGTTTTGGCGGGTAACTTTCCGTGCTCATAGGGGTCTAGGTTTTCATTGCACATGTTATCCACACGACCAGGGGAACGTCGGGTTTCAGTTGCGGCTCAAAGGAAACCCGGGGCTCCCAGATTATCTGTATTGTTCTGTGATGCTTATTACTTATCTGTGATGTTGCATTTATCACGCCTAAAGCGATTATTGTATATTGCTATATATATACTAGTAGATGTTGTATATGTTTTTCACCCGCGCTAGTCCAGTCCCCGCTCTTTCGCTAGATAAGTAACCTAACGGGTGATGATGGGACCCAGTGGCGAATGCGGATGGTATATACGTATATCATATTTTCTTTCTTTATGGTGTGATTAATTGATGGGACCGCATTGATTCAGATCAATGCAAGGAAAACAGACCTATTCGATATTGTTGGAACAATTTTAAAAAGCTGTTATTATAAGGACGTTCTCTTTTGTTTTGCACAGTGGTATTCGGTTATGAATATCCAGCACCTCATTCGACGAGGCAAGGGCCGAGATCCCTTCACTGGGAGTGACCCCTTGGGCAGAGGTTTGCGTCAGGGTAATAACTTCACTATAGTCGATTACTTTTTGCTTTGCATCGCGGTATTCAGCTGGAATATCCTACACCTCATTCTACGGGGAAAGAGCCGAGATCCCTTCACCAGGAGTGACCTCTTTAGCAAAGGTTTTCTCCACTATATATTTGTAAAAAGCTATCCGGTTCCTTCAATGATATCAAGTTCGTTACGTTAAAGGTTTTTCGCCAAAAACCATTCGTAGCCCTCCTTCATTTCAGACGGGTAGCGCTTAGTATTTATGCTATGTTTGTTAGCCTTAGTCAATGCATAGTGTATGGTAGCTATTTGTTACTTTTCTGTTGCATAGATAGATGCGTTGGTTTAGAACAGTCGTACAGCCTTTGTGGCCTTAGTCAAGGGCTTGTACAGGTGGTTTCAAATTAGCCTGAACAATGACGGGTAGAACTTGACATGTGAGTTATGATTTGTTGGCCTTAGTCAAGGTCATAAGAGCATGGGGTAGAAACCACATCGGGAGTTTCAAACATACAGGAAACTTGCCAGGCATGCGCATACCTTCTGCAATGTAATAACTTGAGTGGATTCCATCAGGTTATCATGCGATGATAGTTGGATCCCGATCCCACTGATGAGTTGGTTTACTCCTCGGGTGATCCCGACTAATTCTTCTTTCAAGTTTGGAGGAGAATTTGAGGATACAGTGGGAGACATCCTGATTAGATAAAGTGATTAACCATTCTGATCTAGGTTAGAGTGCACGCAGAATGTTTCTTTTCTCTCTCTCTCTCTCTTTGGCAGCGACCATGGCCCGACCCTAGACTATGACTCAGTCACCAAGTTAACCGAACTTTCTTAAAACACTGGCTTTTGGATTGTCTGAGTTGCATACATCATTGCCACTCCTTCTTTTACCCTTTGCATTTCTCCAGAACACCCCGTATCACTACAAACATCCACTTCCATTGGATAAATCCATCTTATGGTTATATACGAACTCGAAGGAACTTGTTCCAGATTCGAGGATGGATTCTGGTTCTGGAGAGATTGAATAGGACTATTCAGTTGTCTTTTCCTTTTATCTTCTCTCAGGTTGTAAGGGCTCCTAGGATTAAGAGACAGTATACCTATTACGCTTATTGGATAGTCTTTTTCCAAACCATAGGCAGGTGCCGAAAGGTGGGGAAGGAAGAAAACCAATTAGCCTAAGTGTGGTGTACAAAAAGTAATAAGTAAAGACAAATAAAGAGATTAGAAAGAGGGCAAAGTAAAATACGACTGCTATCATTCACGACCAAAATGCATATCTACGGTTACAGTCATGAATCTGATAATAGAAGAGGCATTACTAGGAATACCAGGATACCCCTTCGAAACATTTTCATGTTTCAGTTTCACTATGCGTTGTTAAAGGAAAACTGATTTCCCAATTAGATCCTTACTCCAGGGTATGAATTTACTAGGTATGCTTCTCACATCTGTATGGTTTTACAGATGATGAGTGGGAGTAAGTTATTGGGAATTATGTGATCATCCTCATTATATCGGAATTCGTTGTAGTTGGTGATATTTGAGAAAATCGCCTGGGTTTTTGCCGGACGGCAAATATTTGGTTTTGAATATCCGTTGTTATGCACCAATTTCAAACTGAAATATCTGTACGTTTATTTTATAAAGTGAGATATAACTTTTTGAAATTATGTCCATGACATTTACCTATATCACTTGATGGTTAGGTAAAGAGCATTAAACAGCAGTGTAATTCTTCTTAACTAAAAGTACAGTTTTCAAACTACGACGCACAGGGTTTGAGTTATTAAACTCAGGGGACTTATACAAAGTATTGATTGTTTTCCAGTGTCCATTAGGACAGAGGGGTTGGTCCTCGTACTATATTCTGTTTACTTGTGACTTCTCAAGTTTTAGACACGTGTTTCGTAGAAATACAAGGTCTAAGTTTTGAGAAGTTATAGGTACAAGAATAAAGTAGAGAATCAAGTATCGCAAGTATCGGGATTCTTCGAGGTAATCGAAGATGTAGATACTTGTGTGAGGTATTCAGTTGATAATAATGGTTTTGAGAACTTGCTTCTCTTTCAGGTTACTCATAATTGGATGCACTCCTAAGTTGAGTATTGTTAATCGGCCTCTCTCCATTTACTTGATATGCACTGGAGACAGCTGCATGATTTGAATCTGGTTCCAATTAAATCAGTGCCTCTGTTTCTATATTAGATATAGAACGGTTAATATCTTAACAATGTTAAGATATATGGAGTTGTCCGGCTTATGCTTAAAACCAGACTCTGGATAACTCAAGACACGTTTCTGTAATGTCAGCTTGTGGGTTAACCCGGGCTATGACGAGGGTTAACTTTCTACCATCTGGAAGATCAATAGTGATATTGTTCTTGACTCGCCACAGTTTTAGTAAAATGGACTTTTTCAGAAAATAGTAGTGGGAGTATGGTAGAACTAGAGGTGATTCCAGAACCGCAAACGATTACTGAAAATTTAATAGGACCTAAAGATTCAATCAGGTTTGACATTCCATTTAACCACTCCGCAGATATGGTAGGTAACCTCAGGCACCCGAGAGGTACTCCGGTAGCCTCAAGAACGGTGACAAGGAGGTTCTTGTTTACCCATACTTGTAATTGCTGTTGTTCCAGACTATGAGACCCGGCAGAAGGATGAGTATAGCGTCGTTCTAAACTAGTTTTAGAAGTGTACGTGTATATGATTCTGCTAGAGGTTTGTTGTGGTCAGTGGGAGCAGCGGAAGTATAGTGGACAAGTAGCTTGTGTCTATTTATAGACTAAAACAAATATAGCGGAGATAGATCATCTAATTTTGATGTGACAGTCATAGGTTTTGACTTCATCAAAATAGGGGATGGATCTGTTAAGAAGGTAGTAGGGTGTGATGTCCTGATATTTGGATGACATACACATAGTAGGAAGTGAAATTCCTATACTACGATCGGTTATATTATGGTTGTCACACAGTGGTTTCTCCACATAGGATATGGATATAATATCAGACATTCTGGTTACTAGATCTATGGTTTTAGATCTAGATTTGGGTGTTTTCCCAATTTGGGTACTTAGACAGCATTCTAAAGGTGTTTTAGAATGGACGACTCCTGGCACGGTAGTGTACCTGCCGGTGATGGAGTCGCCCTCTCTAAAGGTGTCTTACAGACTAAAGTAGAGAGGGATGTGCATGATTGGCATATCACTTGCTTAGGCAATTGAGTCAATCATGAGATATCAAGTACCACACCAGATGTTGTTTTTGCACTTGATGCAATAAGTTGAGATATTAATCCAATCCTGGAAAAATATTCGGAAGCAGTTTTAGAACATAAGTAGATGTTCTAGGGATATGATAACGATAGCCTCATTCGGAGACAGTTATCATTCTAGGCTTCCAAGGTGACCTGGATGACAGAGTGACTGTCAGAGTTATAGTTTTCCCTTTGACGAGGAGCAGTAGTTTGGACAGGTTGTCCAAGCGGATACTAAGGGAGGCATGGTGCAGGATACTGATTCAATTCAGTTGACAATACAGTCTAAGTTTGCTGGATTTGGAGTTCATTTGTAAACTGGGTCCCATCAGATATCCAAACATATTCTAAGGCAGGTATTGCTTATTTCGGGAGATGGCTTTCTCCGCGAACTTGAGATTAAGAGAGACATAGAAAGAAACATCAGAGTGGATCCACTCACTGAAGCTATTTCTCGAACACAATAGTTTTACAAACGAGCTTTTTGAAACTGATTAGTAGAGGAGTTGGGTGTTCGGTATCACACGGGCTATGAGTATGCGACACCGCAATAATTAGCCTTGAGTGCAAGTGGAAGATTGTTGGATATAGTGCCCTCAAAGTCAATTATTGGATCGCAGGCACGTGATTGTAATAATTGAGGGAGGACCTATACCAGTAGGACAGTCTTACTCGAGATGATAGTATGCTATCTGGTTTGTCTTTATCATCATGTACATAATTCAGGTGACATTACAGATCACTATTACATGCGTGCACTTGTGCATGGATCATGATCGGCAGGGTTTGATCATATGCGTGCACTCGTGCATGGATCATGATCGGACGGATCATACTATTGGGCTTTGGTTTAAGCCGGATCCTAGTATTAGATTGTTGGAATATTTTCGTCTTGTTGCATTCGTATTCAGTCGGAATATGGATGCAGGTATGTATATACGAATGAGGGATATTCTTGTAATTCGTTACAAATTTAATTTTGAAGTTGTCATTTCTTGTTTTGTTATTAAACATTAAGTTTTAATGTTTAATTAATAGTGTGAAATTTGAACATGGTATTTTTTTCCTTTACTTGCAATTTCATGAGCATGTGGGCAGTAGGCATTATTTGGGTTTTGGTGAGTCTTTATTTTTTGCATTTATTAAGGTATGGGCTAATTTGGTGAGGTGTCTTGAGTCTTTTTCTTGTATTAATATTCATTGTTTTTGCTTAGGATATTTGTGAAGGATATTTGTATTGCTTTCCTTATGCTCACCACTTGATTTCTTATGCTCACCTCTTCCAAATAAAATGCCAGTGAACTTTTCCTTTGATGGTGGCCGAGCACAATTTTGGCCGAGCCCAATTTGGTGTGAGCTCATTTTGTTTTCCTCCAAGCTAAAAATCCTTTGCTCACAATTTCCATCCATGGCAACTTCATTTACCTCCACCCAAATCATTGGGTGTCTTGAGACAAAGTATTCACATATTGTTTCTACTTCATCTTGGACATGTCGGTTAGCAAACTTCATGTCCGAGTTGCTTCGGTTTGAAGCGGGAGCCCGTATAAAGAATCCTTGACGTGGAGCCACTTCGACGAGCGAGATCGGAGAGCGAACTTCATTGGAGCAACCGCGAGGAGTTTGGCGCAGAGGTTGAAGACCGAAGGACACGGATCGATCGATATAATCTCTCCAAACTCTTTTACAGTTTACTAGTTTACGGTTAATGGAATGATCTGGGTTTTAGGTTTACGTTAGCGCCAGTTTTGAAAAAGTTTTATTCCGCATTTTTCCTCGGATTGACGGTCGGGGCGCTACCATAGACTTACATACGAATATATCCGTAGGGGCAGTGCTTTGCCCCTACGGATAAAGCCGTAGGGGCAACCCCTTATTGTAGTAGTGTACAAAAGACTCTCCCACTGGAGAACCATAATTAGAGGCCGATCTAACAAAGACGAACCTCTACCCAAACTTGGTGAGAAGTGTGTGGATATATACGAGTGTGTAGAGCTAGAATCAAACAATATTTGTGCATCGAAAGAACAAATGGAAAGTGTACCTGTAACTACCGCATTGGATGTTTGGCATTTTGAAAAGTCAAGGCAAAAACCCTAGTCTGGCCTGTCTGCTCCCTTTTTTCTTCTGCCTTTGTTACCCCGTCCCCTCTGAGCATGACTGCCGTATCCACGGCCTCTCTATACAACTGCCTTGTGTGGAGTAGCGACGAACAGAGGAAGAAATGCCATCGGAGGAGGTGGTGGAGGGGGTAAAGCAGCCTACGGAACTGTCGTCCTACCCAGATTCCTCACAGTACAATTTCTGGCAAAATGACCTAGTCTACCGCAATCGTAACACACCGGCGGCGGCTTTTGACTCTCTGGATATGAGCCATACATTTGGCCCTGGGCCTAACCTCTACCACTACCGTGTCCTGGAAATAACCCGCCGTGGCCTCTACCTGTAGATCCTCTACTGAACTACCCGGAAACTGGAACACCAGAATGAACCCGCTTCAGTTCCAAAACAGCTCCAATCTCAGCATGACATTCCTCCATCAGTGTAGCTGCATCCATAGCCTCTGCATAAGTATCAAAATGATAGGCACCAATGGAGATAAACAATTGTGCATCAAGGCCTCGTACGAATCTCTTGATCCGAATCTCTTCAGTAGGGACCAACTAAGAAGCATATCGAGACAAATAAGTGAACTGAAGGTCATACTCGGCCATAGTCATGCTCAGAGTCTTGCGTAATGATTCAAAACTATGAGCTCAGACATCTCTGACACTCTGAAGAAGAAATCGGGCTAAGAAGACCTTTGAAAACTCGTCCCAGGTTATAGGAGGAGCATCAATTGCTCGGCCTCTCTCAATCGACTCACACCAGGTCTGAGCAAGACCCTTTAAACGAAAACTGGCCAACTCTACTGATCTGGCATCGGGGCATCTCATCAAATGAAATATCCTAGCCATCCTATCATGGAATGACTGGGGATCCTCTGCTGCATCCATACCAGTGAACACCGAAGGCTTCAACCTCATAAACTCCGACAGTGATACCTTAATAATCTCAGCAACATAGGGTATAACTGGTCCCTGAGTGGCAAGTTGCATAACGGGCTCCGCAGTGGCCTGCACAACATTAGGCCTCTACGTCTGGATGGCCACAACCAATGACCCAACCATTTGGTGCAGATCCTGAATGCTCTCCTCCAGCCTAGAAATCATGCCGGGAAAATAAAGATCAACATGTTCCTGGGTCATCGGAGTATCGTCCTGGTCAGTCCTCGTCTCGGACGAGTCTACCCTGGCCTTATCTCTAGCTACAGCTCTCTCGACTCGCGTAGTCTTTGGCGGCATGGTGACTGGAACAAGAAACGAGAGTTGGTAAAGGTGTAATAACTAAAACAAAGGATGCAAAGAATTAAAGAAAGAATTTCAAGATATATCATAAGGTCCCTCAAGTAGAGTATCGTATCGTAAATATGCCACGGAACAAACTTACGCTATTTAACTCTACTTAAGTTCCTACTCTATCATACTAAGGACAACCTACGTATCGAAAATTTGAGTATAAGACCCCCAAAGTCAAGTCTAAGTTCCGCATAGTTAAGCCAAGGTTTCGAAAATTTATAACCTAGACTCCACATGGTTAAAACTAGAATCAATAAAGGTAAAATCTAGTGCTCTGATACCAACTTTGTTACGACCCCAAAAGGCATATGACCAGCATAAGGATCACTTGAAGTCCAGTGGACCCCATCATAACCCAAGTAAGCCTAAATCAAGAATCTAAACCATTTACAAGTAAAAATATAGAGGTGAAGTTTTAAGAAAAGCTTTATAAAATGAAGTAAAACTTGTTTTGTAATGAGTTAACGTTTGAAAAACAGACAGCGCCTCTTTTGTATATTTTGACTAAAATCCATGTACAATAGCAGTAAAATTAATGCATACCCACACGGGAGCTAACTCGATGCCCACACAGCGGAGAAAAAATCCACGCAAAAAATACAACGCCTAAAAGCAAAGAACAACAAACGGAAAGCAATAGAAACTATATATAAATAAAGTCAAGTCGACTCCATACGAGTTCGACACCCAAATATATACAACATCTAAGTCTTGTCTCATGTCTCTAAATCAAGGAATATACAAGTGGTAGATGGAGTAATGACTAGATACAAAAAGACAAGTACAAAAGAGACGGTTACGATGCAACTTCATAACCTACCTGGCAAAAGCGATCACGCCCCAAAAATGGAAATATGCCAATGAAGCCGCTACTGATCCAAGCGGTCGGTCCTACAAGAAGCTATGGCACAACGGGGGTGAGTTTCCAACTCGTGAGCAGAAATACCTCATAAGGTAGAAATCGTATGTATAGACGAACTACCTGCTAATCATAAAGTACAAGACTAACATGATGTGGGATAACATGTATATAGCATAAGTAAATATAAGCGCATCATAATGGATCGCGTACAATAGAAAAACATCATCAATAAAACCGCCATTAAATCATGTGTCAATCATCGACGCTCGAAATCTCAATCTTATAAGGCGTTTTCTCTCGGACCAGTCGGATCAGCCCTCATTCTTTTCTTATCATATAACCCCGGTCGGTATCCTTCGGATATTCTCCATGTTCCACCATGTATCTATAATCGGTTTCTCCCATACCTCAATTTCGGATACCACCAAACCAGTCCACCATATATCCGTAATCGGTTTCTCCTTCCTACCTCGATATCGGATACCATCAAACCATAAATACATAGAAAACCAATAGTGGACGTACCATTTTCATTTCAAAAGTAAATAGCAATTTGCAAATATATCCAGGTTTTATAAAATAGTATCATGCGGTTTCTCAAATCTCATGGAAAATATAAAGCTCATATGAACAACAGTACACAATTAATTTTTGCAACAGCGGAAGCTAAGATATAAGAATGCATAAAACAATGGTATCAACATAACGAAAACATGATAAGCAATACATGATACTAGTATGGACGTAAATATAACGCGAATAAACATGGCAATATCTATACATGTCATGGCTATTACTTATGATGTGTACGTGTAACATGTGAGTCTGTGATGGTGTCTCATGGTGATAATTAGTAATTGTGCAGGTGTTCTAGCAAGTGTGTTCGCAAAATATAAGTGAATAAACATGGCAAGTTTTATGTTATGCCAGATACTAATGATGTGTACGTGTAGCATATAAGTCTGTGATGGTGTCTCATGGTAATCATTAGTAATTTTGTAAGTGTTCTAAAAAGTGTGTTCGCACAAGAATAGCAAGGGAAATGAAAGATGACATTATAAACTGAGCATACAAGACATGAATTTTAAGTGTTCAAGCATGGCATTGTAGACCGAGCATATGAGACATAAATAAGAAGTATTCAAGCGTGTCATTTTAAAATGAGAATATGAGACAAGAATAAGAAGTGTTCATAATGAATTTGGTTTTCGGGGGTGCTATACGCCATCCACCTGAATTCCCCTTTGTAGATGCTAATCCACTCACCGACTACAAAACAAGCTAGTCGAATCCTACGGCTTCTTTGTCTCACCTCGACACCATGGGAACCTCCGCTAACGTTCTTTCAAATGTAAGGACACACATATGAATAAGATTATACTACTGATAATATTTAACGAGGAAACTACAATACTCGAAAGAATAACGTTTATAAAACTTAAGTCTAGAAAACTGTAGTTTTAGTCTCACTTTGAAAAATCCGCAAAAATAGGAAACACAATATTTAAACTCAAACTAAAATTCTACATATAGATAAATGAGTTAACTTTGATATCCCAAAATATCTTTCCCAGATTTCAAGTATAAGTCATGAAATAAAATACAAAACTAAAATATATTTCTAGACATTTTTCACAGACCAGAAAACACTCTTTCAGTAATAAAATGATATCTCTTGATTTTATAAAGTGAATAAGGCAAATAAAAATTCTAAGGATATCTACACAAAATTATCTATAACTTTAATATTTTATATATTCCAAATTGTCAATGGAACAATGCATAATATGTGTATAAGTTTGGTGAAAAACAGCCACTGAAAACAGTAATTCCAGCTTGGAAACTCTTCAGTTAAAAATACGTAGTAATTCCATTTTACAGTGAAATTCAACCAAAATCTTTGAACAAAAAGATAAGTCGGTTATCTACAACTTTATAGCTCACCAAGCAAGCTAATTCTCAACAGAAAATTTTCTAAAATTTTTGAAATCCCAGCTTGCCACTGATTTCCATAACATAGTTCAATTTAAAAAAAACAAATACAAGTACTCAAACTTTTAAAATTAACTCATTAAAATTTATCAAATACTCACATAAAAACTTATCATTCATGAATAGAGAGTATAGCTAAATAATATCATTAATCTACATAAAAGAAAGTAGTAATTACCTAAGTTTGGAAATCAAGAACTCTTCAAATGCAAGGAAATTTTCAAATTTTCAAACTCTAAGAGGATTTTCATGCACGAAAAGTTTTGCACAGCTATGCCTTAGAGATTTTTGAGTAAGAGAGAGAAATTTCAGAGAAGGATGAGAAAATAAAAATGATATGAGCATATGTGTCCATGCTCTCTCATCTCTCCTTCATACATGTATCATGCCACATGTCAATACCCTTGATCAATATTACACACCATTTTATTTAGAGAAAATAATGAAATTAAAATTATTATTAGAATATGTTATCATGACATAATACAAGTTTAAGTAGAAAAATGTATTTAGCTTGTTTAATTAAAAGTGAGACATAACGCTAATCTAATTCTACAAAACTAACACACACACACACACAAATTTAGGAAAACCCAATTATATAAAAAAAATTATCATTTTAATAAAATTCATTATATTATTATTTAAATTCTAAAATAAATACTAAAATTTTCGAAAAGTTACACTCCTTGAGCTTCTTATCAATCAGATGGTGGTAAGAGCCTCTGTATACAAGTCAAAGGATCTCCTTTTTCTCAGCCGCTTAACGAGCCGCGCGTCTTGTCCAGTCGCCGCTCATTGAGTTGAGTATCTCGGCATTCTTACCATACAATCTCCTTAATTTTCTTATCAACCAAATGGTGGTAAGAGTCTTTAGATATAGGTCATAAGACCTCCTTTTTCTCGGCCGCTTACGAATCGCGTGTCTTGTCCAGCTACAGCTCATTGAGTCGATTACCTCGGCATTTCTGCCGTACAATCTCCTTGGGCTTCTTATCAACCATATAGTGGTAAGAGTCTCTACACATAGGTCAAAGGATCTCCCTTTGCATGGCTGCCTATTAAGCTGCACGTCTTGTCTGGCCACCCCTCATTGATTTGAACGCCTCGGCATTCTTGCCATATAATCTCCTTAAACTTCTTATCAACCAAATGGTGGTAAGAGTCTCTACATAAAGTTCAAAGGACCTCACTTTTCTTGGCCGCTCACCGAACCGCGGAACATGTCCGGCCGCCATTCATTGAGTCGAGTACATCGGCATTTCTGCCATACAATCTCCTTAAGCTTCTTAGTAACCAAATGGTGGTAAGAGCCTCTACATACAGATCAAAAGACCTTCCTTTTCTTAGCCACACGCCTTGTCCAACCGTCACTCATTGAGTCGAGTATCTTGGCATTTATGCCATACAATCTCCATAAGCTTCTTACCAACCAGATGGTGGTAAGAGTCTATACATACATATCAAAGGAACTCTCTTTTCTTAGCCACTTACTGAGACGCGTGCCTTGTCCGGCCGTCGCTCATTGAGTCGGGTACCTCGACATTTCTGCCGTACAATCTCCTTAAGCTTCTTATCAACCAAATGATGGTAAGAGCCTCTACATACAGGTCAAAGAACCTTCCCTTCTCTCGGTCGCTCACCGAGCCGCACGCCTCGCCCGACCGCCGCTCATTGAGTCGAGTACCTCGATATTTCTGTTGTACAATCTTCTTAAACTTCTTATCAACCATACGGTGGTAAGAGCCTCTATATACAGGTCAAAGCACCTCCCTTCTCTCAGCTACCCACCAAGCAGCGGACCTCCCGGCCGCTGCTCATCAGGATTGAGCGCCTTAATGTTATTACTACTCATCTTGGCATGCTTGTTTGCCAGGGCTTGAGCCAAGTAGACCTCATATTTCGAATACTCTCCGAGCCGCAAGCCTTGCTTGGCCACTGTTCACCAAGTATAAAATCCTGACACATAAAAGCCAGGGTGCAGCCATATATAAGGTCGAAAACACCAAGCAACACCTAATAAAGCCCGTTGAAGTTTCTCAAAGTTATATTCTGTTGGACTTTACATATATATATGCCTATATATGCAGCTAAGGTTGAGAATTGAACAAATAACAACCCTTGGCTCAATACAATTCGAATTTTGGATCTGTCTCAGGATAAATTGAGTATGCTCTAATACGAGGGCTCATTATGATTTATCGCCGATCGCCGTAGATATACTTACAAAGTAAACAAAACCTAAAAATAAGACTGAGAATGATCCTAAAAGGAAACTCGTAATAAAGTTCAATCCAAACAGGTCCCACGGTAATATATCCACATTACGTAAACACAGAGATAAGGCTGAGATTGATCCTAAAAGGAAGCTCGTCCAAAGCCTTACCTCAATGGTCCTGCAATGCTATCTACGCTGTGGATATATCCTAAATGGAAACGTCCGAAGATGTCTAAGATCTATCCACAGGACGCTCATGAAAAGATCATCGTTATGGCCTGTAACAACACAAAATCTATCGCGGATAAGCTACAAAGGAGTGGTACCGGGGATAAGCCCAAGTATACCATAAAAATATTTGTTTGGAGTTGTCCCCCAGGTCCCGCGATAACATACAACACCCGCAGTGCTCACGCTCAGATAGTAATCTAAAATTACGAATACTACACATATGGAGCCTCAATATTCCATAAGCTGGAGTCAAAAATGGAAGAGACCTAGCTCTAAACTAATATCCATGTCTAAAATGACTCTAAACTAATATCTATGTCCAAAACAACACTAAACTAACACCGATGTCCGAAACGACTCTAAACTAATATCCATATCCGACACGACTCTAAACTAATATCTATGTCCGGAATGAATCTAAACTAATACATATGTCTGGAACGACTCTAAACTAATACATTTGTCTGGAACGACTCTAAACTAATACACATGTCCGAAATGACTCTATATTAACATTCTTTTACATCTATAATGATTTTAAACTTTTTCTTTCATCTGAATCTAAGCTTTACATATCTTCATTATCCAGATTACTTTTTGGTGTCTATGAAATCAAGAAAAAATACAGAATCGATCCTAGTGTCATTAGAGATCGCCAATTCCAAAATATCCACCCTCTTTGTCTATGAAGGTCCCGAAAAACTTTAGAGACTCTTTGCGAGCCTGGCATAGACCATATATATTTCCATGAGAGGTTCGATCATGAGATTTTCTCTATCTGTAAAGGAAACTTTTCCTAAATGAAAAAATCCATCAAATCCAATCTCGTCGATAAAAGGACTCTCAACAACAGAAACTTCTTGTCAAGCCTGGCATATGTCATATATCTTTCCATTATAGGTTTGGGCATGGGTTATCATCCCATAGTCCTTAGAGGAAAGGAAGCTTTTTTCAATTGTGAAAGAAATCCCGAAGATGAAAACATCACCAAATTCAATGACACAAAAGAACGGCTTCCGTATATCTCTCTTCGAACTCATAAACCTTAGATAGTGATTCAGCAAATAAATATATGAAAAGTTCGGCATTCAGACTATTGGCGGTAAGCTTTTCTGCTGTCTGGATTCCTATTGGTAGTTTGAGTGTTTATTAATCACAAGTAATGGATGACGATATAGGTTTGCTTCCCATTCTTCGCTTCTACCTTATGTTCAAATACCAATAATACTTACACTTACGTCCGAAATGACTGTAAACTAATATGCATGTCCGAAATGACTGTAAACTAATACCCATGTCGGAACTTTAAACTAATATATATATATATATATATATATATTTGAAATTACATCCTGTGACGACTTCAAGTTAAATTCATGTCATATGGGATGTCAAACAACTTTTATGTCCGAGATGACTTTAAAACTAATATATACGTCCGAGATGACCTTAAACTAATATATACGTCCGAGATGACTTTAAACTAATATATACGTTTGAGATGACTTTAAACTAATATTCACGTCCGAGACGACTCTAAACTAACACTTACGTTTGAAATGACTATAAACTAAAGTGTTTATGTATGAAATGACTGTAAACTAATATTTATCAGGCTAAGCACATTCACAATGACTTTAAACTAATATATATATATATATATGAAATTACATCCTGTGATGACTTCAAGTTAAAGTCATGTCCTATAGGACGTCAAACAACTTTTATGTCCGGGATGACTTTAATATATACGTCCGAGACGACTTTAAACTAATATATACGTCCGAGACGACCTTAAACTAAAATATACGTCGAAGACGACCTTAAACTAATATTCACGTCCGAGACGACTCTAAACTAACACTTACGTTTGAAATGACTATAAACTAAAGTGTTTATGTCTGAAACGACTGTAAACTATGTTAGTGTTTATGCCCTAGAAGGTCATTACTGTATCATACTAGTTTGTATATTACTTAATGGAAGCTTGGGATATTCACATGTATATAACAGTCTTGCTAAACATGGTAGTATGCTACTTGGTTTTTCTATCTTAATATGTGAGTATACGTATTGATAGAGCTCTTAGGATCTTGCTTGACTACCAGCGTTGTGATGGCAGTCACACTAGTGGGGGCTGGGTAGTCTACAAGCACATCCTTATTCAGGTCCCTAGTCGTTGGATTATCGAGACAGGGCATCGATACTCCGGAGTAGACTAGTGTGTACACTTCTCATCCCAGTTGGGGAGATGGTCTGTCCCACAGCCGTCAGTACGTAGTACTGGAGATAGTATGCAGGTGCTCGTTAGGTTACGGGTACACCGGACAGGACTCACAGGGAACTGTTGGTTGGTTTTATACCAGTCGTCAGTGAGCAGTTCCCAGGTGACATGAATACAGCATAGTCCGCAGACTTGACACTGCTACTTCGCCTCGAGTGTGTCCCACTGTTCTTAGATTGCTACCCTACCACGGCTCAAAGGAGTCGTGCAAACAGGTAGCAGTTGAGTGCAGTCCCGAGCACTTGGAGGCAGTGGCGGTTAGACAGGATTCGTCTCTCCTGGTATTGGGGGTTGATATCGCGCTGTGTCAGAGAGCCATTACACAAAGTCCCTGGCCAGGGCAAGCGAGATTTGCTGGTAGGTTCCAGTAGTTTCTCAGGGTGTAATGGGCTTCGCTCCGACACGACTTATACCGCTATTAGGGGACTGACGCTTGCCGCCCCCCTAGGCCCGATATGCGATAGTCTTAGACGAACGGACCGGACTGTATGGAGATTGTCACATCAGACTCAGTAGGAGTTCGGATGGGTTTCCTCATCGTCCTTCTTATCGACATCTACCTGGGGACCGTTACGTACAGCTAGTGCCGTTTGCGGTCTGTGGTTAAACCCACTGCCAGCGTAGTAGTCGAGTCTCTAGAGTCCCACACAGAGAGTTTCCCTACTCCAGGCGAAACGATATAGAGGTCGTATGGTTTTACGATAAGGGTTCGGACGCATACGTGTGTTTACGCACGTACGACTTTCGGACAGATTTTACTAGTCGGCTTTGGTTTAAGCCAGTTACTAGTATCCGGTTATTGGATTTATACAGTCTAAAGTTTTTCCGCGTTTTCGCGGATAGGAGGGGAGTTTTCGTAATTGCGCGAGAAGCTTCTAGAAGATGGTGACTAAGGAGGTTAAGGTGGCATATACATTGAATGAGATTAGTGAGTCATATGAGTGATTCATCCATGTCATTAATGCATCATAAATGCTTAATGACTCATGGTAATGAATCACCATTAGATATTTATGAAGCATGATTATTCATCATTTGTTTTTCTTTTATTGATAAATCTTAATGCTTCATATATATTATGATAACTCATTTTCTCATATCAATTATTCTTCTCACCTTCTCTCTCCTCAAGCTTCCTCTCTTCAAACCCTAATCCTCCCCTCTCATGTGTTGAGTACAAGGATTAGTTAGACTACTTAATCCATAACCCTCACTCTATATCATCTAGGTACTTTGATTAGCACTTAAAGAAACCTAGTTGCCTCAAGTTTAGAGGCAAAGCTTGGAGTAAAGCTCTCGTGGTGGATCGTCTACTACTTGGAGAAGGTCGAGGAGGAGGTGGAGTTCGTAAAGACGAAGGACACGGTTCTACAGGTATAATCACTTCACATAGTAGTTTAGAACTCCTATATTAGTTGTTAGTTATCGTTTAGCTTCGATTCATGCGGTTAGTCGATGTTTAAGCAAACAACAAGATCGTTTTTCATATTTCCGCCTCCCCGCTAGTCGTGGAGTGTTGTACATCGACTTACAGTGGTATCAGAGCCTCGCTAAACAATAAATAACTCACTTGCAAAATTGTATGAATTTCGAACGGAAAAAACGAAACCGGAAAACCCCGATATCATGAGTTTCTGTCGATTTTTAAATGAAGTCCAAAAATTTTTCAGGAAGGTTCAGAAAGCTCTAAATGACAGTAGTAGAATACCCAAGAAAATTGGGCCCATGAATCGGCTAAAGCGCCGCGGAACCGCGGCGGATCCCACCGATCCGCCGCGCTTCCGCCGCCGAGTTGCCGATTCATGAACCCAATTTTCCTGTGTTGGTTCTCTGTGATATTTGGTATTTTCTGGAATTTTTTATTTTTGCTCAGGTTTCAGATTTACAGAGAAGTATTGGAGCAAAATTAAATGTGTTTAATCGATCGAAATTATACGGTATTTGCTTGTTGGATTATATCTGTGTTTGTATAATGTGTTCGTAAACCTCCCCTAACTGCTAGTATGTCGGTTGGCAGGGGGTTGCACATTTCTGTAATGGATTTTATCTGTTTGTGTATATGAACTGTGTTGGACTGTTGTGATGTATAGCCGGGGTTATGTGATGGGTTATTATTTAATTCATTTGATGTAAATGTAATTTGTTGTAATATTATTTTGCGGGGCACATCCAGGTTGCGGTTGTAGCCACCGTTGTATTATTTCATTTTACTGTTTTTGCTCCTAGGACAGACCCAAGGTGGGGTGCACAAACTGCCGGGCGGGTAGTTTGCCGTACCCGTTGGGGTCCTGGGTGGGGTAAAGGCTATTCATCACAACTGTGTAATCCGTCTTTTGTTGCAGGCTCAAAACAAACACGGATTGCTTGCAAATCCAATAAAGTTCATCTGTGATCTGGAATGCCTATTATTGCGTCTGACGAATGTACAATATCTATATATGATAGCTATTTAGACGTCACTTATGTTTTACACCCGCGCTAGCCCAGCCCCCGCTCTGCCGTTAGTTAAGTAACCTAACGGGTGATGACGGGACCCCGTGGCGAATGCGGATGGCATAAGAGGACGTTGTATTTTCGTTGTTTTCTGCAATGATAGGTTAATGATGGGACGCATTATTTATAATGCAAAGAAAATAAACCAAAAAGTTGAATCGTTGGAACAATTTAAAAGAAACAACTAGGTTATTTTAAAAGAGCAGAATTTTTAATTGCGGAGCTTTAACCACTCCTTTTAAAAAGCTATCAGGTTCCTTCGATTATATCAAGTTCACTACGTTCACGGTTTCGCCAAAACCAGTCGTAGCTCTCCGTCATTTCTTATGGATGGTCAGTAGTATTCAAGCTATGTTTGTTGGCTTTCGTCAAGGCATAGTGTTTGGTAGCTGCTGGGGTATTCATTTGTTGCATAGATAGATGAGTTGGTTTGGGACAGTCATATAACCTTGTTGGCTTTCGTCAAGGGTATATACGGGTGGGTTCAAATTAACAAGATAATGATGGGCAGAACTTGACATGTGTTTTATGATTTGTTGGCTTTCGTCAAGGTCATAAGAACATAGGGAAAAAATCTATATCGGGAATTTCTAAAGAAACTGAAATTTGCAAAGAGATGCATACCATTTGAAGTTTGATGAATGTTGGTAGGATTCCTTCAACATTATCATACGATGATATTTGGATCCCGATCCTACTGTGGGTATATGCTACTTATCAGGAGATTCATCACTTAACGATCAATGCTATAAACCAAGTAGGTGTCAAGAAAAGTGTCAGCAGGGTTACGCCCCCAGAGAAAAGAGGTTATTTAATTAAGGAACTTCGCGAAAGCGTTGGAAAACCTCCCTCGAAGTACCGACACTAGCCTGGCTGAACGGTTAAGCAAGTATTGTACAGTGAGAATAGTCCTGGCTAATTCTTCTTTTATGGTTTGAGGAAGGATTCGAGAAACAGTGGGAGCCATCCAGTTTAGATAAATTAAAAACCAATCTAAACTTGCAAGAGCATCATGCTAAAGTGTTTTCTTCTCTCTCTCTCATTGCAGCGACCTTGTGACCATGACTAGGTTACATCTAGATAACAAGTTGACTGAATCTAACTTATATGACTGGCAAAGGTCTGTCCAGATGACCATTGCCTATGACAAGCTGGACCACCCTATTACTACTCAAGATCCTGCCGTCCCAGGTCCAGTTTCCACCGTCGCGGATATGGATATCCGTCAGACAAAGGAAAAGAATAAAGCGAAAGCCAAGTGCCTCGTGTTGGCTTCAGTTAATGGTATAAACCAGAAGCAGCACGAGAAGATGGACTCAGTTTCCATCTTTCTCCATAACAAAGATTTATATGGAGAGCAATCTCATATCACAAGATATGAGGCCTCGAACGAATTAATTCAAGCGAGGTCGGCTGACGGGTCATCAGTAAGGGACAACGTCCTTACGATGACTAGCTATATTGATGAGCTCAAGGACCTGGAGACCACGTTGGGAAACAGGTCATATGCTGACTTATTTCCACAGTCCCTACCCTCTACTTATACCCTGAAAGAAACCAGGGAGACACAAGCTCTACTTAATGGGGGACCTTCTTCTTCTACATCCAGGGCGAAAGCAAAGGATGAAAAGAAGAAGACCTCTACAAAGCCGATATACAGTGTCAGTAAAGTAGAAGGAAAGGAAAGAGCAAAAGTTTCGGGACTTGGTGTAGGCAAGGAGGGATGTTCCTATTGTTATGGGAACGGACATTGGCAGAAAGATTGCAAGGCTTTTGAAGCCAGTAGTCAGGATACGAAGCATGTTGTGGCTTCAGCCTCAAGTGTGTTTGTAATTGAGAACTGTTTGTCAATTAACTCTACTTCCTGGGTACTAGATACCGGAGCAGGATCTCATATCTGTAATTCGTTACATGCTTTGAGAAACCGTAAAGTTATAAGGATAGGTGATTTGTCTCTCAGAGTAGCAAACGGAATGAGCGTGGAAGCTGAATCCGTGGGAGAATAACGCCTAGGTTTGACAAGTGGGCAGATATTGATTCTGCGTAACTGTCTGTATGTACCTAGTTTGACTTGTAATATCATATCAGTGTCCTCACTTTCAAGAGAGGGATATGACTTTACATTCGTAAGCGATGTAGTTCACATCCACCTAAATCAAGTTCTGATTGGGTCCGGTACATTAGATGACGGTATATAGTATTGAATCAAGCTCAGGTTTTCAATGTCCAGAACACACTTAAAAGAAAGTCTCCAGAAATGAATCAGGCTTTCTTATGGCATTGTAGACTAGGTCACATCAATGAAATACGATTAACGAAGTTACATAGAGAAGGATATTTGAATCCGTTTGAATATCAATCTTATGTCACTTGTGAATCTTGTCTCATGGGAAAGATGACAAAAACTCCGTTTACTGGACACGGAGTAAGAGCGAGCGAGCTCTTAGGACTCGTACACAGTGACGTGTGCGGTCCGATGTCTACACATGCACGAGGTGGTTATTCCTACTTCATTACTTTTACGGATGATTTCTCTAGGTATGGACATATCTTCTTGATGAAGCATAAATCCGAGGCCTTTGAAAAATTCCAAGAATACAAGAATGAAGTGGAAAACCAAACAGGCAAAAGTATTAAGACACTGAGATCTGATCGAGGTGGTGAATACTTAAGTGCCGAGTTCCTGGGTTACTTAAAAGAGAAAGGAATTCTCTCTCAGCTTACTCCTCCATACACACCACAACACAACGGTGTATCGGAAAGGAGGAATCGAACCCTATTAGATATGGTTCGTTCCATGATGAGTAAGGCTGAGTTACCGCGATCATTCTGGGGTTATGCGCTAGAATCAGCGGCATATCTTTTGAACAAGGTTCCAACCAAGACTGTGCCTACCACGCCATATCAGATGTGGAGTGGGAAGAAACCCTATCTTCAGTACCTGAAGACATGGGGATATCCAGCTTTTGTAAAAAAGCAGCATCCGGACAAGCTCGAGGCACGCTCAGTAGAGTGTAAGTTTGTGGGATATCCAAAGAACTCCATGGGATATTGCTTCTACTACGCAGAGGAACAAAAGATTTTTGTTTCTCGTCATGCCCGCTTCTTAGAAACTGAATTTTTAGAAAATCAGAAGAGTGGGAGCGCAGTAGAACTGGAAGAAATTCCAGAACCACAAGTTGTTACTGAAAGTTTGGTAGAACAAGAAGTTTCAGAAGAAAGGGACATACCAGCGCCTATCCGCAGAAGTAGTCGACAGTCTCATCCGCCCGAGAGATACTACGGTTTTCTCATAGACGGAGATCGAGAAGATTGCGTCATTGATAATGACGACCCTACTAGCTTCCAACAAGCCATTCAGAGCGGCGACTCTGTAAAATGGCTGGATGCAATGCGGACCGAAATGGAGTCCATGTACACTAACAAAGTATGGACTTTGGATATTGCTCCAGATGGGGTAAAACCCGTAGGATGCAAGTGGATCTTCAGAAAGAAGATTGGTGTAGATGGACAGGTTGAAACCTATAAGGTTAGACTTGTTGCAAAGGGTTTCCGTCAAAGACCTGGTTTGGACTATGACGAAACCTTTTCTCCAGTGGCTATGCTGAAATCCATTCGGGTCCTTCTTGCTATTGCTGCCTTCCACGATTATGAGATCTGGCAGATGGACGTAAAGACGGCCTTTCTAAATGGAAATTTAGAAGAGAGCGTCTATATGGATCAGCCAGAGGGATTCATTCAGAGTGGGAGCAGCGGTAAAGTATGCAAGCTGCTTAAGTCCATTTATGGACTAAAGCAGGCATCACGGAGTTGGAACATCTGTTTTGATGATACTGTCAAAGAATTCGACTTTATCAAAAATCCAGATGAACCATGCATATACAGTAAGATTGTAGGGAGAGTTGTTGTATTCCTCGTCTTGTACGTGGATGGCATTCTCCCAATAGGAAATGATATTCCTATGCTACAGTTAGTCAAAAGATTCTTGTCACAGAAATTCTCCATGAAGGACCTGGGTGATGCCACCTACATTCTGGGGATCCAGATCTATCGTGATAGATCAAAGAGGATGTTGGGACTTTCACAGTCCAAGTACATAGACACCATATTGAAAAGATTCAGTATGGAAGATTCTAAGCGCGGTAACCTACCGGCTTGTCACGGAATCACCCTCTCCAAAGAGATGTCTCCCAAGACTGATTTGGAAAGGGAACGCATGTCGATTATACCCTACGCTTCTGCGGTAGGCTCTATAATGTATGCGATGTTATGTACCAGACCAGATGTAGCATACGCATTGAGCATTGTAAGCTGGTATCAGGCAAACCCAGGGGAGAATCACTGGATAGCAGTAAAGAACATTCTCAAGTACCTGAGGAGGACTAAGGAGATGTTCTTGGTTTACGGCGGAAAGGACCTCAAGATGGAGGCCTATGCTGATTCCGGCTTCCAGAGTGACAAGGATGACTCCAAGTCCATGTCGGGTTATGTCTTTACCCTCAATGGAGGGGCGGTCTGTTGGAAGAGTTCCAAGCAGGACACCGTTGCTGACTCAACAATGGAAGCGGAGTACATAGCTGCTTGCGATGCCGCAAAAGAAGCTGTCTGGATGAAAAAGTTCCTTATAGAACTTCAGGTGGTTCCTACCATTGTTGGTCCAATACCTCTGTATTGCGACAACAATGGCGCTATAGCTTTAGCGAAGGAACCCAGGTCCCATCAGAAGTCCAGACACATCTTAAGGCGGTATCACCTGATCAGGGAGATCGTAGATCGCCGGGAGATCGAGGTAAAGAGAGTAAATACAGAGGATAACATTGCTGATCCATTCACTAAGGCCCTACCTCAGATTCAGTTCGAGAGGCTACTCGAGATCATCGGTCTTCGATACGCCAGTACATGGCCCTAGTGCAAGTGGGAGATTGTTAGTGTTTATGCCCTAGAAGGCCATTACTGTATCATACTAGTTTGTATATTACTTAATGGAAGCTTAGGATATTCACATGTATATAACAGTCTTGCTAAACATGGTAGTATGCTACTTGGTTTTTCTATCTTAATATGTGAGTATACGTATTGATAGAGCTCTTAGGATCTTGCTTGACTACCAGCGTTGTGATGGCAGTCACACTAGTGGGGGCTGGGTAGTCTACAAGCACATCCTTATTCAGGTCCCTAGTCGTTGGATTATCGAGACAGGGCATCGATACTCCGGAGTAAACTAGTGTGTACGCTTCTCATCCCAGTTGGGGAGATGGTCTGTCCCACAGCCGTCAGTACGTAGTACTGGAGATAGTATACAGGTGCTCGTTAGGTTACGGGTACACCGGACAGGACTCACAGGGAACTGTTGGTTGGTTTTATACCAGTCGTCAGTGAGCAGTTCCCAGGTGACATGAGTACAGCATAGTCCGCAGACTTGACACTGCTACTTCGCCTCGAGTGTGTCCCACTGTTCTTAGATTGCTACCCTACCACGGCTCAAAGGAGTCGTGCAAACAGGTAGCAGTTGGGTGCAGTCCCGAGCACTTGGAGGCAGTGGCGGTTAGACAGGATTCGTCTCTCCCGGTATTGGGGGTTGATATCGCGCTGTGTCAGAGAGCCATTACACAAAGTCCCTGGCCAGGGCAAGCGAGATTTGCTGGTAGGTTCCAGTAGTTTCTGAAGGTGTAATGGGCTTCGCTCCGACACGACTTATACCGCTATTAGGGGACTGACGCTTGCCGCCCCCCTAAGCCCGATATGCAATAGTCTTAGACGAACGGACCGGACTGTATAGAGATTGTCACATCAGACTCAGTAGGAGTTCGGATGGGTTTCCTCATCGGCCTTCTTATCGACATCTACCTGGGGACCGTTACGTACAGCTAGTGCCGCTTGCGGTCTATGGTTAAACCCACTGCCAGCGTAGTAGTCGAGTCTCTAGAGTCCCACACAGAGAGTTTCCCTACTCCAGGCGAAACGATATAGAGGTCGTATGGTTTTACGACAAGGGTTCGGACGCATACGTGTGTTTACGCACGTACGACTTTCGGACAGATTTTACTAGTCGGCTTTGGTTTAAGCCAGTTACTAGTATCCGGTTATTGGATTTATACAGTCTAAAGTTTTTCCGCGTTTTCGCGGATAGGAGGGGAGTTCTCGTAATTGCGCGAGAAGCTTCTAGAAGATGGTGACTAAGGAGGTTAAGGTGGCATATACATTGAATGAGATTAGTGAGTCATATGAGTGATTCATCCATGTCATTAATGCATCATAAATGCTTAATGACTCATGGTAATGAATCACCATTAGATATTTATGAAGCATGATTATTCATCATTTGTTTTTCTTTTATTGATAAATCTTAATGCTTCATATATATTATGATAACTCATTTTCTCATATCAATTATTCTTCTCACCTTCTCTCTCCTCAAGCTTCCTCTCTTCAAACCCTAATCCTCCCCTCTCATGTGTTGAGTACAAGGATTAGTTAGACTACTAATCCATAACCCTCACTCTATATCATCTAGGTACTTTGATTAGCACTTAAAGAAACCTAGTTGCCTCAAGTTTAGAGGCAAAGCTTGGAGTAAAGCTCTCGTGGTGGATCGTCTACTACTTGGAGAAGGTCGAGGAGGAGGTGGAGTTCGTAAAGACGAAGGACACGGTTCTACAGGTATAATCACTTCACATAGTAGTTTAGAACTCCTATGTTAGTTGTTAGTTATCGTTTAGCTTCGATTCATGCGGTTAGTCGATGTTTAAGCAAACAACAAGATCGTTTTTCATATTTTCGCCTCCCCGCTAGTCGTGGGGTGTTGTACATCGACTTACAAACTAATATTTATCAGGCTAAGTACATTCACAACAAATTACAAGTTTGGGCTGGCGGGCCTGAACTAGAAATCTAGTTCTTGCATCTAAAATCAGATGCAATCTAAACAAAAATGATATATGCATAAATCTGTGCATATTCATTATTGGGGGAGCATTTGTTGGAGTTTAAATTTTAACTCCTAAAATGTGAACAATATTTATAGTTGTATTTTTACAAAAGTACACTTCCATGATCTAATTTTTGATGAAAATATGATCGAAAACAAGACAAAGGCTTGTTCATCACTAGTGGGACCCCTTGCCTAGGGAGGTCTCCTTTAATAAAACTAAAAATTGAGTTGTCTCAACTCAAAATTAAGTTTATTTAGGGCATCCTCTATCGGGATACCCCTCCCGAGCTCAGGAGGCCCCTAATTGGGGTGTCCTGACACTAAATAGTGGCGGGACCTCCTTCTTTAGAATAGGTTTGACCTATTCTTCAAGAGATAGTGGAGAGATTTCCACCCCTCATTTTCCCTGATATCGAGAGAGTAGTTACCACTACTCCCCACTCACAGAGAGGTATAAATACCCCCTATGAGAAACTAAAATAGAGGAAGAGAACTTTTTTGCCTCGAACCTCTGAAACTTTTGCTAAAGTTCTCGAAAGAAGAAGAAGGTGAGAATACAGGAATGAGATACATCATTCCTTCACTCTTCTAATCTCTCTCTCTCTCTCTAAGTCCATCTCTCTCTGATCAGAGAGAGAATCGTGAAAACTTATACAAGTTTTCAGCCACAACATAGGACCTTAGGAGCCATAGCTATGATTTCTTTCATGATGAAGGAGACTTAGAACACAAATGTGTTCTTAACTAATATGAACTAAACCAAGAACATGGGCCATCTCATATTCTGCATATTTGAGAAACGGACCACCCTGTTTCTTAGCATATAAATAGAAATAGATGAGCTATTTCTTGAAAAACATAGGTCAAAACCCTATGTTCTTTCTTTTAAACGGAAATGGTAAATATAACATTCTATTCATTCTGAGACATACATATGTGTCTCTAAATCACATGAATGAAAATCTAATTCATTCTCTAAGACATAAAAATATGTCTTTAGAATACCTATGAATAGGAAAGTCCTATTCATGAGACATTGAAATCATGTCTCCTAACATGTAAATAAGAAAACCCTATTCATCGTCAGACATAAACATGTTTGTGTATGATATATGTCTATAATAGATATATATGAATGGAATACTCCATTCATGTCCTGAGACGTGAAAATCATGTCTTCATGATCTTCATGAATAGGAAAACCCTATTCTCAACCCATTTGTGAATAGGAATACCCTATTCACTTATCAGACATGTCTGTTTCAGTGAATGCAGTGCATTCATCATGTGAACATGGACTCAAAGCCATGTTCTTATCTTTTGAAAATAAACCCATATGTTCATTTTGCACAAACCATTGAAAATGATATCACATATTCCCCATAAGTGCTTGAAACTCAAAATAAATGAGTTTCATGTCAGAAAACTCCATAACAGAGTTTTCTAATTTGGCTTGAAGCAGTCTTCAGGAGGCTTCAAAATGGCCTCCCAAGTGCTTTTGGACCCCCCTCTTGGTCCCTCGGGAGGCCCTAAATATGCCTCCCAAAATAGAAACATCTCTGTTTCCTTAACATATGTGGATCTCATCTAGGCATCACATCTACACTTTGAATGAAGTGTTCCCTATTTCAAATGAAATAGTGTGGATCCATCCAGAGTGTCTCACTCATGCATGACTGGTGTGGACCCCACTTAGGGTATCCCACTTGCATTTCAAATGAAATGCCACATATACTTCAAATAAAGTATTACATATACTTCAAGTGAACTAATTCCATTACCATAAAGGGGTTTGTGTGGACCCTACCCAGGGTGTCCCACTTGCACACCAACAGAAATGATGTGGCCCCCATATAGGGCAATGCTCATTAACGTTCACCAAGTTGACACTAAAATACCTTCAAATATTTCCATTCAACTCTCAAATGAGAGCTCGATGTATTTTACATTCTTTTTTCAAATATTAATGTATTTACATTCAAATTGTATACAAATTTGAATATAATATACATTCTTTTGTTTGACCTATATTTGGTATTTACTTTACTAATATATACACAAACCTTCATATTATAATGATGCGATTTGAAATGATATGGTATCCCGTCCAGGTGAGTCCTATAACAATAGGGTGTAGCTAACGGTATGTGCTTGCACTGCTGGAAATCTCAAACCCAAGACCTTCTGGTCAACTCTTAAAAACACTAAAAATAACTTGTTTTGTTTAAACTCGCCTTTAAACAGTAGAGGTCCCAAAAAAGGTAAACAGACTTGAAATGGAATGAAATACTTATTTCCTTGTCTAGCTGGTTCCATGAGCTAACTTGTAACCAATCATAACTTAAAACTCATTTGACATGGGGTTAGATAGTTTGGATAGTAAAGTCGTACGACGTGTCACGTGAGTCTCATTACACCCATCATATTTGCTATGCTTCTGACCCGTAAATAGAATGCTAGCTCACATATCATATTTGCTGTGATTCCGAGCCGTAAACGGAATGCTAGCATACATATTATATTTGTTATGATTCTGAACCGTAAATGGAATGCTAACCCTCCTATATGCTGTTGTTCCGTGGGACTAACGAAATACTACCGAAAAACATGCACTACTTACAATCCAAACTAAAACAAACTAAAGTATGGAAAATAGTTATTTGTTGAGACCTTACCCATATTTTGAGTTATACACTGTGACACTAATTTTATGTACCCTTTTACTTGCACACTGTAATGCTACTTCACCTACACCTTATTCCCCTTATTGCACATAACCCCTCTCGAGAATTCTACCCGAGTGTAACTCGCTGACGGATATTTCTCTCTTTCCTCCTGAAATGTTCATTAAGGCTAGGAGACCATTAGGGCTAGGAGAAAGACAGGACGGGACGACAAAGGTTGCAACTACGATGAAAGATTATGCCCACCTTTCGACCCACTATTAAGATTTTAGTCTTCTTCATTTTCTATTTCGCCCACCTGTTTAGGGCTCGCTTTTATTCCTGCTTTCACTTGATGTAATAAAATTGTGATGTTAAACTTAGCGTGTAATAAATGTTGGTTAACGAATAAAAAGTTTCTTTATGCTGCTCGCTCTTGTATATTCCTGCATATTATACGCTTAGCATAACCGTATCGGATAGAGTATCTACTTGGTATAGTTACGTTGCGGGCTTCATCGTGGCTCCGCTCCTGTGTCTTGAGATGCGGGGCATGACAAAAAAGAATGAAAAGATAGAGGAAAATTTAAAAAAGAAAGAGAACACTCAAAAACCCAAAGAGTTCCAGGAAGTGAAAAATATTATTCAAGAATTTAAAGAATGCAAAAAAGAAATAAAGAAGATTTGAGAGTTTGAGAATTGTCAGTTATGTAAGTTGAACAAATCGATGAACATTTATGAATAAGAAGGAAGAAGGAAAAAAGAAAATCAATTGCTTCAAGATATTCTCATAATAAAAAATGAGAAAGTATAGAGAGCAATTAGTGTTCAAGAAATCAACATGAATGAAAAACGAACAGATAAAGTATTTCGAGAAGCGAAGGTTTTACATTGCCGAAAAAGAAAGAAAAGAAAGTTATCACACCATCGCAAAAGAAAGATAAAGGAGGAATGAAGAGTTCGACATGGAGTCTGTTAAAAAAGAAAAAAAACGAAAAGAATGAGACAGAAAATTTCTTAGGTTACTGCAAAAAGAGAATATATAAAAAATATTAAAAGTAAAGGGGAAAAGAAAGATTGTATGGAAAATAAAAAAATAAAAAGATTCACAATGAAAAGATTAAAGTGGTAAAAAGAAAAGGTTCGGTATTTTTGATTAGTTCGGTAAAAAGAAGTAAAATGGTGATGTTCAAGTAGAAATATTTTGGAAATTGGACCTTCCGAGCTAATTTAGTCAAGTCTTTTGAGTGGACAAATCCGGATCAGATTCAGCCTCGGAACTCAATTGGTCCATGATGGCGGGACAAGCTTATTCGATCAAATTTGGATTATCTAGGAATTTATTTGATTTATCTTGGTGTTTTCCTATTGTCCCCATGTATACCATTATATGATGCTAGGGTTTGATACATGAGATATGTATCACTAAATCACATCTTACATGGAGTTCTTTTTTAGGATGAAGTCTATAAAACTCCCAAAATGTTTGGACAAGACTTAAAACTGCCAAAAAGTTTCTAAATTATAAGAAAATACCATAACTAATTGTCACGCCCCGCTTTCCAAAAGAAGGAGAAGGATGACGTGGCAAGGTCCGCAACCTAACTGTATTGAAGGTGGTCTATTCAATACAGTTACGTTAAGCGTATGAATATTTAATATGCAGGATGTGTACCAAAACAAAAATAATAAAAGCGAAAGGCATTTTATTTCTATTAACCAAACTTTATTACATCCCAAAAGAAAGAGTAAAATAAACTGAGTAGTTTAATTACATTAAAGGAGAAACAAAAGCCCTAAACATATGGGCAACAACAAAAATTAAAACTAGCTAATCTTCCATCGTCCAGTCTGCATAATCTTCATAAGTTGGCTTCACACCTTGATCTTCGCTATAATACTCATTCTTATCTGACGGACATTCCAAAGATAGAGGAAGAAAAGGAAGGTCCGTCAACGAGTTATACTCGGGTAGGATTGCCTCATAAGATAGTAAGGGTATAGAAACAAACAGGTGTATATAAGAGTATGATGTATGCATGCATACATAAAGTAAGGGGTGTAAATGTTTGAAATGAACAAACTTAAGACGTTTTGAGGAGAGGTATATATGAGCATGTGTATGTTGTAAGTTATATGTAGATGAAGGTAAAAGTTCGTATTAGTTTGTTAAACAAGGGTCCGGATACTCGCGATTATTCCGTTATGGCCACGGAACAACAACTGGGGAAGTGAAATGTACCGTTTCACTTCCCGGGATCATGATCAAATAGTAGGGGAATCCGAGTTCCGAATTATCCTTGCCTAATCAAACTACCCATCCCCGTGATTCAGTATAAAGGTTTTGACGAATTAGAGTTAGTGCGTATACTTCTAGGCATGGAATTTCCACCTTGTATAATCGCCTATATATTGGACTGTTCACCCGGGATATCGGGATCTTCATATTAGTATAGTCGTCCATATATTGGACTGGTCACCCGGAATATCGGGATCTTCATATTAGTATAGTCGCCCATATATTGGACTGGTCACCCGGAATATCGAGATCTTCATATTAGTATAGTCGCCCATATATTGGACCGTTCACCCTGCCTGCAGGGATCTTCATAATAAGTATTCCATACCTAGGTCCGCGCATTCTAACCCTAACCGTATCATGTTTTGTATATGTCATGTTGTCATAAACTGAAAATTTAAAAAGTATTGATCTCGTTTAATATGGCCTTCCACAACCACTCGTTTTATTTTCTAGAATTTGTAAAGTACTTCGTGTCATCTTAGGGAAAACTTAGTTACAAAAGAAATAATAGTGTTTAATTATCTTTTATTACTTCTAAGAAAAACCATGATATTTGGGATTTTTATTATTTTGGAAAAGCATAATGTTTTACAGAAAATATCCTTTCGATAAAAGGTTGAGGTGTTTATTTGAAAATCTTTTGCAAGAAGTTTTTATTTGAAAATCTAGACTGCTCCTAATATTTCAAAAGGACAAGTTATGAGGTCCTCAAATCGCCTCTTCACCGCCAATTGTGGCCAGGTAAGCACAAGTAAGGAAAGGAGGGATCCGCTCACGAATCACCGTGAGATGGGCCTTTTAAAGTTACCTTTCTCACTTGTCTAGCCTAGGCACCACAAAGTCTGGTTTAGATAAACGATCGATGCCTACAACCTTTCCTTTGTTCTAGATTGGTGTTATTTTAAAATTACCTTTTAAAAGATACTAAATATTCCCTTTTGAAAAAATATCGTTATTAAATGTAATATTTTCTTCTTAAAAAGTTGAGGGGGTTTTAAAAATATTTGCAAGTAAAATATACGTATACTGTATCTAAAATATTTATTTCACATATCTTTATTTCTTATAGTTATTTAAACAAATATAATATTTAAATTAAAAGAGGGTATCTTGTGGAAGTAACCTATTTCGAGATCATTTTATAGCATGGGTATGTCAGAGGTGAAATGACAATTCATGGGTTACATCAGATTCCAGGTATTATGGGTGTGCAATATACTTTTGTGTACAGAGGAAATTTAAACACCATTTTAAAATATGGGTTAACATTATCATGATTAAGGGTACAAAGAAAAAGGTATGCACAAATATTATAACACCATTTTAAATGGGGGTTGATGATTAGAAGTTGGAACTAGGTTATTGAGATAGAATAAGGTGACAGGAAAAGGAGAGAGGCGGATCCTACCTTTTGTTTGAGCCGGATACCAAAAAGTTGAAAACGTAGTCTCATACTAAATCCTCAATAGCTCCGTGTCCCGATTTTTCCTCTACGATTGGATAGAGCCGTAGCGTCGGCGGCGTCGATACGACGGCACCGGTATTTTTTTAGAATTTTTGGAGTTCGGTGGTGTGAGAAATTTAGGTTTGAAGGTGTCTATTTATAGCGTTCAAAAAGTAACAAGAAAATCCAAAAATATGTTAAATCGTACGGAAAATCACGCCGGCCATGATTGCGTCCGCCGCCTTGAATTATGGCCGTTGGATCTTCATCCAACGGCCCAGATCGCTGATCCAAAGTCGACGCCGCCGCCACGTGTCGCCATTCGATATGCCCGCAGCTGTGTGTGGACGCGCCTTCGCGTGGTCCCCACCACGCTGGCGCCGCCAGGGTTTCTGGGCCGTTGGATCTCGTGATCCATCGGTCCAGCTTAAAAGGCTTTTAAAAAATTAAAATAATATTAATAAAAATAAATAAAACAGCAGATTATTTAAAATATTGATTTGGCTTTGAAAATTTTGTTAAAAATAGTTTAAAATACGGGAAAATTATGGAAAAATTCCAGAAAATATATTTTATTATTATCTTTAATATTAAAATAATTTTGGGCTAAAAACAATTAGTATATTTATTTCTAAATTGTTAGCTAGTTATAATAATTATATAATATCTAGTTCATCTTTAAAATATTTTTAATTACGAATAAAAATATGTAGATTATTTTAAGGCGTTATAAAATTTTATTAAAACATTTTAAGCCTATAAAAACAATAAATAGATTTTAGAAATTTCCTTTAATCATATTTAATTCTTTGAAAATTATTAACATTACTTTAAAAATTATTCTTCTATAAAAGAAACACGTAAATAATTATTTGATAGTAGAAATATAAATAAAATATATTTTATTAGGTATTAGAAAATATGGTCGTTACAATCTACCCTCCTTAAAATAATTTCGTCCTCGAAATTTCAGAAGGTAGGTCAAGGGAAGAAAGAAAATCACTAAGAAGAGATTATCGCGGTTAAATATTTTGGTCTCGCACTCTTATCCCGTTTTCTCGCTTCCGTGTATGCCTGCCTAGTAGTTCTTCCTTCATATAGCTCTGGCCAACTGGATTGTCTTGTCGCTCAAGATTTCATCCTTCTAGTATTCATACTGGTTGCTGCTCGTAGGTTATGCTAACCTTTTTGTGATCTCGGAACGATCAAAATTATGGCTAAGGTTGCCAGCATACCCTCTTAGCTGTGAGGGATAAAAGAATTATGCATGCCCTCCAAGGAAAAAATAGCAGAACTAGGTTATACACAAACCCACCGTCTCCTTCCGAGATGTTAAACGGAAAATGAGTCGTGGGCTGAGCTTTCCTCGCTCGCTGAATTGTATCACCATCTCCACCTTTTTTTCCTACAATTATG
The DNA here is from genome assembly GCA_030015575.1 of Agapanthus africanus. Taxonomy (NCBI): domain Eukaryota; kingdom Viridiplantae; phylum Streptophyta; class Magnoliopsida; order Asparagales; family Amaryllidaceae; genus Agapanthus; species Agapanthus africanus. The sequence goes on from CM057350.1 coordinate 153,259,035, forward strand.
TCAATCTTACAAATTCTCCATCTTTAGGGTCGTCCCAACCGATCAGCACTTCTCCTATATGAGACTTGACCCCTCTCATCCGCTTCATATGTTTCAACCATCCGTGTTCCCATGTTCTCCTTAGAGTAGTGTTTCTATATCTTCAAGACAAAAATTTACCATCGTCGGTTCTGATTCTGGATAGGAATAGTTGCATCCACAAATCGTTAGTTGTCTTGACGCATATACGACTATATTGCCGCGCTGATACATCACATCACCAAGTCATTCCTTCGGAAATCGTTGTGGATATTTAAAACTTCTGGGTTTACTAAGAATTGCAAGAATGGTGGTGATAGTTACGATATACCCTCCTTAGAATAATTTCATACTTGAAATTTTCAAAGGAGTAGCCACTACTAGGCACGAAAATCAGTAACGCTACCAGGAATCCTCTTTGCTGCATGTGTCGCTCCCGCGAGTTGGTGTATCACTTGATGCATGGAAAGTCTTGAAGGGTTAGGTACAAGGAATCGGAAAATTTAAAATCAGTAGTTGCTTCCAGATAGAAGAGTTTGGAAGTTGAAGGGAGGTTGTGAATTAATGGAAAACTTGCGAGATATAATATAAAGGCAACTAGTCGAAATTACGGAAACTAGGGGAATTATGGTGAGTTTAACTAAGATTTGCATCGAATGATGGTTAAGCATGGTATCAAAGAAAGGTTGAAAAAGAAAAGAGTACCTCTGCTGTCTTGCCCCGTGGCATCAGCCTTCACGGCCGTCATGATGAAGTTCTGACGTTTAGGTCCATTCTTTTGCGCTTGCTGAAAAACATGCTCCTGTGATGGCAAGGGTGGTCCTTTTGGTGTTGTCCCTTGACCGGTTGGTTGAGTGGCGGAAGGTGGCTGGTTTCCCTGTCGTGGTGCCACATAGTTAGCCGGCTTGTTGACAGGGCCTGATTGTCTCCCTCTCTGAGGACAGTCCCCAATAGTATGGTCCGGAGACCCACAGACTATGCAAAGTTTGTTCAAAATGCGACAGACTCTCATGTAGTGTCCGGTCTGACCACAATGGTTGCATACAACGACTGGTTTTCCGAAGATAGTTGGTCCGGCTGGTCTCTTAGGTTGTCGTCTCCCGTTGAATCTGGAAGATGATCTCTCAAGAATTTGATTGGCTGGTCGTTTAATTCCAGACAAACGGTCATCCTTCCTCATCCATCTCTAAAGGTCTTCGAAGTTCCGTGCCGCCTCTAAGATTTCATCATAAGTTGATAAGGTAGCAGAAGACATAGAGGACTGCGTCTTCAGGTCCAATCCCTGTCGGAATCTTTTGGCATATAGCTCCGGGGTTGCCATCAGGTGATGCGCAAACCGACTTAATCTCGCGAACTCCGAAGCGTACTCGTCCACCGATTTATCCCACATACTTCCCTGTTGAAACTGTATAAACTCCCGTTCCAATTTTAGGTGTGCTATGGCTGGGAAGTATTGAGTATCAAAATGCTGTTTGAACCTTTCCCAGTTGATGGGATCCTTCGATCTACTTTCCTCTGTCTCCCACCATATCCTGGCATTATCCGTAAGTTGTAGCTTAGCGATGTTCACCCACGCGTCCTTCGGAATTTGGGCGGCACTGAGATCATTGACTGTTCCCTTAAGCCATTCTTCAGCTTCTAAAGGAGTTTCCTTCCCCGAAAAAGTCTTAGGGTGGAGTGATCTGAACTGTTTCACTCCCGCCGCTCCTTGAGGAACTGGGACCAGTGCCTGCTTAAAAACTTCTGCTTGTTGCTGCCTACTCTCGCGCAGCTCTTGATGCAGGGCAGCCGCCTGCTGCTGCTGTTGCTCCAGTAGTCCTTGCAGCATTTGTAGCATCACTGCGTGTTAAGCAGTGGCTTCATTGCCTCCGTTTCCCCTCCGGTTGCGGTGATGGTGTCGTACAGCCATTGATGATCAGGATCAGAATAGATTAGGTTACAAGCGGCTGAGGTGAGACAAGATAATAACTTGTATGGAAGAACAACAATTAATGCAAGGGAGAGACTAAGAAGAGCAAGAGACACAAGAGAGTTATTGCTCGAAACTAAGATTTTATTATCCAACTTCAATATGGAGAGTACAACCGGAAGTAAGGACATGACCTTAATGTTCTTACATCGTTTTATTCGGCCAAAGAAAGGAAAAAGACTTATTAGTCTCGATTACGGGAGTTCAACAAGTGATGATAGGTCCTCGATCTAAGAAAAGTACGACCATTCCCACGGTGCCTTATGGGGACAACTGCCTAAGTTTCTTCGGTCTCGAGTTCCTCCTCACTCGAAACTTCGTCCTTCGACTCATCTTCGGCAGGAGTCTCGCTCTCTGATTCCACCTCTATAGGGTCTTGTTCCTTTGCAAGGACATCCTCATCCGGATAATATTCCTTAGGATTCTCTTCTGCCGCAGGAGCTTCTTTTTTTGTCCCCCCTTTATAGGCTCCTCTTCCATAGGATTTTCTTCATCTTCGGAGTCGTTGGCCATCATAGACTCCGGAGTTGCAGTATCGACTTCTTCGTCTTCCGAGTCGCTGGCGGAAATAACCGCCTGAGAGTCTATGACTTCGTCGTCTGTAGCTTCAAAAGTAATATCGGAAATGTCATCATCGTCGGAAGAATTGCCATGACTTGAACAGAAGGTCATATACAGGGTACAGAATGTCAAGGAAGGGACAAGGGATATAGGAAAACTATGATATCGGTATAGATGGATGAGATTCACAAATATAATAAGTCAGTTAATGGTTTCAATTTAGTACATAAGAGGACCTGCAAGGGCCACCACAAAAACCTGTCACGCCCCGCTTCCCAAAAGAAGGAGAAGGATGACGTAGCAAGGTCCGCAACCTAACTGTATTGAAGGTGGTCTATTCAATACAGTTACGTTAAGCGTATGAATATTTAATATGCAGGATGTGTACCAAAATAAAAATAATGAAAGCGAAAGGCATTTTATTTCCATTAACCAAACTTTATTACATCCCAAAAGAAAGAGTAAAATAAACTGAGTAGTTTAATTACATCAAAAGAGAAACAAAAGCCCTAAACATGTGGGCAACAACAAAAATTAAAACTAGCTAATCTTCCATCGTCCAGTCTGCATAATCTTCATAAGTTGGCTTCACACCTTGATCTTCGCTATAATACCCATTCTTATCTGACGGACATTCCAAAGATAGAGGAAGAAAAGGAAAGTCCGTCAGCGAGTTATACTCGGGTAAGATTGCCTCATAAGATAGTAAGGGTATAGAAACAAACAGGTGTATATAAGAGTATGATGTATGCATGCATACATAAAGTAAGGGGTGTAAATGTTTGAAATGAACAAACTTAAGACGTTTTGAGGAGAGGTATATATGAGCATGTGTATGTTGTAAGTTATATGTAGATGAAGGTAAAAGTTCGTATTAGTTTGTTAAACAAGGGTCCGGATACTCGCGATTATTCCGTTATGGCCACGGAACAACAACTGGGGAAGTGAAATGTACCGTTTCACTTTTCGGGATCATGATCGAGTAGTAGGGGAATCCGAGTTCCGAATTATCCTCGCCTAATCAAACTACCCATCCCCGTGATTTAGTATAAAGGTTTTGACGAATTAGAGTTAGTGCGTATACTTCTAGGTATGGAATTTCCACCTTGTATAATCGCCCATATATTGGACTGTTCACCCGGAATATCGGGATCTTCATATTAGTATAGTCGCCCATATATTGGACTGGTCACCCGGAATATCGGGATCTTCATATTAGTATAATCGCCCATATATTGGACTGGTCACCCGGAATATCGGGATCTTCATATTAGTATAGTCGCCCATATATTGGACCGTTCACCCTGCCTGCAGGGATCTTCATAATAAGTATTCCATACCTAGGTCCGTGCATTCTAACCCTAACCGTATCATGTTTTGTATATGTCATGTTGTCATAAACTGGAAATTTAAAAAGTATTGATCTCGTTTAATATGGCCTTCCACAACCACTCGTTTTATTTTCTAGAATTTGTAAAGTACTTCGTGTCATCTTAGGGAAAACTTAGTTAAAAAAGAAATAATAATGTTTAATTATCTTTTATTACTTCTAAGAAAAACCATGATATTTGGGATTTTTATTATTTTGGAAAAGCATAATGTTTTACAGAAAATATCCTTTCGATAAAAGGTTGAAGTGTTTATTTGAAAATCTTTTGCAAGAGGTTTTTATTTGAAAATCTAGACTGCTCCTAATATTTCAAAAGGACAAGTTATGAGATCCTCAAATCGCCTCTTCACTGCCAATTGTGGCCAGGTAAGCACAAGTAAGGAAAGGAGGGATCCGCTCACGAATCACCGTGAGACGGGCCTTTTAAAGTTACATTTCTCACTTGTCTAGCCTAGGCACCACAAAGTCTGGTTTAGATAAACGATCGATACCTATAACCTTTCCTTTGTTCTAAATTGGTGTTCTTTTAAAATTACCTTTTAAAAGATACTAAATATTCCCTTTTGAAAAGATATCGTTATTAAATTTAATATTTTCTTCTTAAAAAGTTGAGGGGGTTTTAAAAATATTTGTAAGTAAAATATACGTATACTGTATCTAAAATATTTATTTCACATATCTTTATTTCTTATAGTTATTTAAACAAATATAATATTTAAATTAAACGAGGGCATTTTGTGGAAGTAACCTATTTCGAGATCATTTTATAGCATAGGTATGTCAGAGGTGAAATGACAATTCATGGGTTACATCAGATTTCAGGTATTATGGGTGTGCAATATAATTTTGTATACAGAGAAAATTTAAACACCATTTTAAAATATGGGTTAACATTATCATGATTAAGGCTACAAGGAAAAAGGGTATGCACAAATATTATAACACCATTTTAAATGGGGGTTGATGATTAGAAGTTGGAACTAGGTTATTGATATAGAAGAAGGTGACAGGAAAAGGAGAGAGAGGCGGATCCTACCTTTTGTTTGAGTCGGATGCCGAAAAGTTGAAAACGTAGTCTCGTACTAAATCCTCAATAGCTCCGTGTCTCGATTTTTTCTTTGCGATTGGATGGAGCCGTAGCGTCGGCGTCGTCGATACGAAGGCACCGGTATTTTTTTCAGAATTTTTGGAGTTCGGTGGTGTGAGAAATTTAGGTTTGAAGGTGTCTATTTATAGCGTTCAAAAAGTAACAAGAAAATCCAAAAATATGTTAAATCGCACGGAAAATCACGCCGGCCATGATTGCGAATCATTCAGCCAATGATTGCGTCCGCCGCCTTGAATTATGGCCGTTGGATCTTTATCCAACGGCCCAGATCGCTGATCCAAAGTCGCCACCCGCCGCCACGTGTCGCCATTCGATACGCCCGCAGCTGTGTGTGGACGCGCCTTCGTGTGGTCCCCACCACGCTGGCGCCGCCAGGGTTTCTGGGCCGTTGGATCTCATAATCCATCGGTCCAGGTTAAAAGGCTTTTAAAAAATTAAAATAAAATTAATAAAAATAAATAAAACAGCAGATTATTTAAAATATTGATTTGGCTTTGAAAAATTTGTTAAAAATAGTTTAAAATATGGGAAAATTATGGAAAAATTCCAGAAAATATATTTTATTATTATCTATAATATTAAAATAATTTTGGGCTAAAAACAATTAGTATATCTATTTCTAAATTGTTAGCTAGTTATAATAATTATATAATATCTAGTTCATCTTTAAAATATTTTTAATTACGAATGAAAATATGTAGATTATTTTAAGGCGTTATAAAATTTTATTAAAATATTTTAAACCTATAAAAACAATAAATAGATTTTAGAAATTTCCTTTAATCATATTTAATTCTTTGAAAATTATTAACATTACTTTAAAAATTATTCTTCTATAAAAGAAACACGTAAATAATTATTTGATAGTAGAAATATAAATAAAATATATTTTATTAGGTATTAGAAAATATGGTCGTTACACTAACAGCGACAAGTCATCACTGTTAGCAACACGTCATTAAGATGCCACGTCATTAAAAATTTCAAAAACTTTTCAAAATATCCTATCTTCCTCCTATCTCTATCTCAAATCTTAGTCTAGCCCTAACCCCAACCCTGGCCTCAACTCCCTTCACCCTCTAGTCACCGCCTTGCCTCTTACCCCTCTTCCTGATGTCCTTCTCCTTCACTACTCATCATCATCATCTTCTTCTTCTTCTTCTTCTTCTTCTGCTCCTTCATAACATCCTAAATATCTTCTTCTTCCTCCTCCTCCTCTAGTCATCATCATCTTCCTCCTTCCCCTCTACTATTTTCATCATCTTCTTCCTCTTCTTTCTCCTGCTCCTCTTTCTTCATTAGCTTCACCTCATCATCATCATAATCTTCCTTCTCCTCTTCCGTTCAAAGCTCTACCCTTCTCCTCTTCCTCCTCCTCCTCCTCCTCCGCTAGTCCTTAGCACCCACCTCCGCATCGAGCTCCCCCTCCTCTTCCTGGACTTCATTATCATTATTTTAATAAAGATTAAAATTAGTAATAATAATTAATAATATAATTAATTGTGTTTATTTAAAAGAACAAAATGGTCATTTCACATGCTTAGTTAACATCGTCAGCGTTCGACCATTACTTATGATAGCTTCCTGTAATTTAGAAACTTTTTAGTAGTTTCCTGGGATTTGTCTAAACTTTTTGGAGTTTGGTGAACTTCAGCATTTTTGTGTTCGTCTCTTTCTCCTTGATTTCTTTGCGATAACTCTTGGCTATCTTGTATGCTAATGTGATGGGTTGTAGGGAGTCTCTGTGAAAATGTAAGGCTCCTACTGATCATCAAGAAGAAACTATAGAAGACGATACCTAGATCCGAGTCAAACTGAACCAACAATTCGTTGCTTAGGTATAATCCTAATCAAAGGATTTTTTTTAATTGGTCAAACTTTCATCCTAGAATATATATGTTCGGTTCACGTTTCATCTATAATAGTTAAGTCGCTGTTTTATATGTTTAAGTATTGGACTTTGGGTCTCCGACCCGGTCCATCCCGTCTAATTAAGTGGGCAAGCTGGTCATGGGTTGGAGACCCGACCCAAACCCACCGAGCCCCAAGAGGGGTGCCCGGGTTAAACCAAGTCACCTGCACCCTTAGGTGTGGGTGAGTGGGGCCGGCCATAAGCCAAACCCTAGCTTGACTAGGGTTCAGGCTCTTGTTGATTTTGGTCGTCCATTCCTATCTTACCTTACCATAGTCTATATATATGAAAGCTTGTTCAAGGGTTTGAAATATCTATGTGATAGAATATAAACTAGGGTTTTTGTGCCTCCAAACAGATTGTGTGAGTTTAGGGTTCCTCTTCTCTATAGTCTCTAATTGCCACCGTGCATAATGGGACTCTCCGCTTAACCATGTGACTACTCCTGTCGATCATCGGTAATTGTGGACTTGAATTTTCCTGACTATATGTGAAGGATCGGCTTCAAACAACAAAGAGGTACGGTCTAATCTAATGGATTGTTAGATTGTTTTGGTTTCCGCTGCATGATCAGATCCAGACATGGATTCGGATCCATGTTAGGAGATCATTTATATTCATTATTATCCTGCAGTAATGTATAAGAGATCCGACAACGCTCATATTTTAAACTATCACACAAGTAGAAAAAAATGCAATAGAGAGGGAAAATTTTGCGAGAGACAAATTTCCCTCGGTAGTGTGTGCATTACCAAGCGAATTTTTTCTCTTACTAATATTCTCTCGGCATTTAAGGATGAAATAATAAACTGCTGAAGGAAAGTATAAAAGCATAAATTTAATTGGGCCAAAACATAGTGAGGAAAACATTGCTGACGAATATATCTCTTGACAATAGTAGTATTAGCGACAAAAGAAATGCCAAGAAAATATTGCCGAGGGAATATGATCTATCGGCAATATTTCCTTGGCATTTCTTTTGTCCCTAATGCTACTATTGCCAAGAGATATATCTCTCGGCAATATTTTCTTCGCTATATTTTAGCCCAATTAAATTTACACTTTTTATACTTTATCTCGGCAGTTTATTTTTTCATCCTTAGAAATAAATAATTGCCGAAAGAATATTAGCAAAAGGGAAAATTCACTCGGTAGTGTACAGATTACCGAGGGAAATTTGTCCCCCGTAAATGTTTTCCTTCGCTATCACATTTTTTTCTACTAGTGTCAGCTCATAATCCTACACTTATTGTTGGGATCAAAAATTATATCTCATTGACCAAAAGTCAAAAGGTCAAAATCAAAATTAAATTCCAAATAAGTGGGCCTAAACCCAAGCCCAAACTCAAATCAAATGGGGCCAAGCCGAATCCAAGCTTAAGCATGGGGCCGGCTCTATGTCAAGGAAGAAAAAGAAAGGAAGAAATGTAATAAATAGGTTTATTATGTAATTTGGTAAAAATAAATATAAGAGAAATGGGGAAAAAACCAATTTTGTAAAACCCAAAGACTAAGAGGCAAAAGTATGCATATATGTTAAGAAAATAGGTAAGAATCCAATTTGAAAAGCACAAAGACTCAAGTGCAAAACGTAAAGGATATTTAAACCCCGCCAAAATAAAAATGATAACAACTTCTTCTCATTCTATTTTTTTTAGGTTTTGAGCATCCACCTCTTTCTTGAGGTGATTTTCTCTCTCATCTCTCACTTCATCTTCTTTCTCTAGAAAACTCATAAAAGAGAGTTCATTTCTTTCAAAAATCCAAAATAAAACTAATTTTGTAAGTGCACGGCGGTGTCCCGGACGTCAATTCGACACCGCAATGCGGAAACGAAACTTTTCTAAAAACTAGAAACCGGCACCACCGCGCACTATAAACCCGGATCGGGCCATTAATCTAACTCTAGCAAACAAGAAAAGGAGTAGAAAGCTATACCGAGCGATCCATGTCCTTCGGTCTTCGGCCTCCACTCCAATCTCCTCGCGGAACCTTCGGTCTTCATCTTCTCGTCGGAACGGGCACCACAACGCCGGGTTCTTTTACGGGCTCCCACCTCTGGACCGAGGCAATTCGAGCACGAAGTTGGCGAGCCGACGTGCCCAAGGATGCTGTAGGATAAGTGTGGAAAAACTTTGTCTCAATGGGGTGAAGTTGCCTTTGATGATAGAGAAGAAAAAAAGTACTTTGGAGTGAACTAATATTTTTCTAGCAAGAAGAATGAGGGATCAATGATTTTTCTTCTACCAAAAATGAAACCCCCACCCCCTCCTAGTAGTGGCCGGCCCCTATTGATCATGGAATGAGGGGAGAGAGATAGAAAAGGCATTTATCAATATGTGAAGATAATTATCAAATTATCTCACATCAAAAACTTATCAAATCCTAATCAAACCCCATCACCATTAATGCAAAGGATAAGATTAAAATGGAATCTAATGATTCAAGAACCATCATGATGCCTCAATATACAAGAAACCCCCTCCATAATTGCTAATTTGCAAACTTGCAAATTAGCCCCTCTCATCACAAAAGTCCGGCCGTGAAGGAACAAAGAAAAACTGGCCGGAACGGAATGCAAACTAGCAACTTCAGAAAACTGATCCCGTAATAAATTACAGGAAAACCCCGCGACAGTACATACATACCCGCATTTGTATTCCCACTGAATACAAATGCAAAGAGACAAAATCTACACTATACAATACTAGGATCCGGCTTAAACCAAAGCCCGCTAGTAAAATCCGTCCGATCACGATCCGTGCAATACCGCACGTATCTGATCGAACCCTCAATATCTCCATACGGCCTCTACAGCGTTTCGCCCGAAACTTGAGAAACGGTCTGTGGGGGACTCTAAAGACTCATCAATATTTTGGCTGTGAATTTAACCACTAGCACGTCAGAAGTATTAGCCAATACGTGACGGGCTACCAGGTATTGACCAAAAGGGACGTCGATGAGCGAACTCATCCTGATACCCTACTGAGCCTGTCAGTGACAATATCCGTACAGTCCGGTCCATTCGTCTATGAGCATCGCATGGCGGGCCTAGGGGGTTGGTAAAAGTCAGACCCCCAAAAAAGGTACAAGTCGTGTCGGAGAGTAGCCCAGAACATCCTGAGATACTACTGGAATACCTACCAGTAAATCTCCTGCCTCGGCCGAGGGCTTTGTGTAATGGCTCTCCTCGACACAGCGCGACCTCACCCCCAATACCGGGAAAGACGGACCCCTGCAGATCCGCTCACTGCCTCCATGTGGCGCGGGACTGTACCTAACTAAAACCTGTTTGCACGTCTCCTTTGAGCGTGGAGGGTAGTAATCAAAGCGCAGTGGGAACTCACACGAGACAAATGACGATCTCAGGTCGATGAACTAACCTGTACACATGTCACCAGGGAACTGCTATCTGACGTCTGGTATAATCCCAACTAGCAGGTTCCCGGCAAGTCCTGTCCGGTGTACTCATAACCCAATGAGCGCATGTATACATCTTAGGTGAACCAACTGACACCAGTGGATTGTGAGACCGGCCACCGCCCCTCGTCGGGGTCTCGACTGTATACACTAGTCTACTCTGGAGTATCGATGCCCTGTCTCGAAACTCCCACGACTAGGGACCTTTTAAGGATTTGCTTATAGAATACAGCTCCCACGTATATGATCGCCCTCATACTGCTGGTAGTCAAGCAAGAATCTTAGGGGCTCTATCAACGTGCAATAGTGACCTGTAAGGTCACCTAAAACAGTACACGATGATAAAGATAAACCAGATAGCATACTATCATCTTGAGTAAGACTGTTCTACTGGGACAGGTCCTCCCTCAATCATTGCAATCGCGTGCCTGTGATCCAATAATTGACTCTGAGGACACTATCTCCAACAAATTTAAGATCCAAAACAAGAGAAAAGATATTGTCTTTCTTTAACAAAACTAAGAGGAAAAAAAGAAGGAGATCTCTTGGGGGACTTTTACCCCAAGTAAACATCATGGATGAGAAACCATGTCTTTAGGATGATAGCTTATGGCTTTCACCCCCACGACCCCCCTTTGGTACCGGATCTCTCATGAGAACAACGGGAATATGGGTCACAACCTATATTCTTCGTCGGAACACCCAAAAAGGAAGTTCCCGCTCTCGGAACCATCTAAAGGGGGTTCCCGCCGTCGGAACCCTCCCCAAAGGTTCGGGGCCCCCTTCCAGGGGTCCTGTCTTTGGAAACCTCCCGAAAGAGGGATTTCCTTCTCGGGACCCCCCTAAAAGAAGTGTCCCGCCTTCGGGAACCCCCTAAAGAGGGGTTCCCCTTTCAGGACCCGTTCTGAGGGGTCCCGCTTTCGGGACCCCCCAGGAGGTCTTCGTCTCGTGACCCACCGAAAGGGGTCCCACCGTCTCGGGTGATCTCCCGGACTCGGGAGGCCACTAAAATCATCCCTCTCTCTCTTTCTCTCACTTCAGGATCCATTCGATACGCTTAAAACACTTCCCCGTTCAAAAAAAATTCCACGGAACACTGCCCCGCACCCGCAAGGGGGCTACTAGCTCTTTTGACCCTCGGTCCGCTAACCGGGCAATGGAACCCCCATGTGATGGCTCCCGATATATTCAAGCGCCCTCAAAAATTATTTTCAAACACGACTCCACATATACAAAACGCATATTTCATATTGAGTTCGCATGATCCGTATGATCCGTTAATCGGAGGTTCTCTCGCCTCAAAGCGAATGGTAATTAACGGTAGTTTTGCCTGCGGCTGCCGGAAATTAGATTAATCCTCATGATCAATAAACCCCCGTCCACCATCGAACAGTGGGAATCTGTACACATCTGAAACACTTGTGCCTCCTATCTCAATGGAGTGGTAAAAAACACTCTGCATATATACTGTCATCATAATGGTAAATATAAATTATAGACACACAAGATAGACAAATAGTTTCAGTAAACAGATTAGCTTATTGCTCCTCTCTCTACACACTTGAAAACCCCCAGTTAGAACCAATGTCCAACAACTCCACACATATTTTGTATATATATTGGAAAACTCAGGATATATATTCAGCAGCAATTCCTTCATTTATCAAACACACAGATCCCGTCAGAAGAGCCCAGCAGCCCCTCCATCTTTCTCTCTTCCTGATCCTCTCCCTCTTGCAGCTGCAGCAGAGCCGTCATATCCGAATCATGAACATCCACATGGAGCTCAGGCAATCCCGACGAGCTCTCCTCATGGCTCAACTGCGACGCCACGAACTTGTCGAGAGCTCTCCAATCAGTAACCCTAACTTGATCTTCAGTCTCTTCGTTGTCAGACGTTATGGAAATTAACGGGCTAATCGGTTTATTTAGTGCTAGTGGAAGGGAGGGGCTCTCGAGTTGAGGAAGCCGGTGGATGAAGTTGTTGTTAGAGCGAAGTAAAGCGAGGGCGGCTTCGAGCTCCGTCTCTTGCTTGCAGAAGAGGTCCTTTGGCTGCGTCGGCAGCGTTTGCTGTTGCCTGTTGTATAGGTACTGTTGGAGGGGATCATTGAAGCAGCAGTAGGTGGAGTCCCAAGTGTCGGCGAGGACGTTTCTCGGTTGGGAGTTGGTTCTCTTTGTGAATGCTCGGCATACGACCCATCCTTCTTCCTACATCAAGTAAATAATTATGGGATAGCTAAAAGTTAAACATGGAGGATTCATGTAGTATGAAATTAATCAGCTTCAAGATGAAATGTATTGCTAAGTAATTTATAGTCCTAATATTGTGGGAGAGTGCAATGGGGAGATTTCTTCCGACACTGCCTACTGAGAACCTTTGATTTTGAATTGCTTTCGGGTTACACTTCGAAGCACTTCATAACCGACGATATATCGGTCTGCAATCCCTGATTGATATACCGGTAAATACCGGTATTTAAACATTGCTTTATAAACTAAAAGTAAGCAACCATTTTCTTTTTTAACAGTTTACCTCAAGTTTTATTAAGGGTTGAGGTAACTATATAAGCGATCTATTGATATAAGGTGAAGTTTTATATCTTGATAACAGGGCCATATATATGGCTAACTAGCTTTTTAGTAGTAAAGAAAGATATAAATGAATAAGTTAAGGGAAACCTTTTGCCCTGGAATGAAGAATCTTTAATTGACTATTATATTTTAGTAATTTACTTAAGAATATAAAAAAAATAACAATATTGATATGCTCTTCTCTTAGTGCATTCTAACTTGTTTACATATTTGCTTCTCTGATCCGATCAGTCTAGAAAAATATATAACACCCTCTTTAGGGTTCTAT